>PVHX01007277.1:12301-92785 GCA_004024805.1 Geosciurus inauris | reverse complement strand
CAGAATTGGGAAATGACAAGGCCCTATTATTGGAAAACAATTTATAAAAATCCAAGCTGGAGCCGGGCACGGTGGCGCAAGCCTGTAATCCCAGCACTTAGGAAGGCTGAGAAGGAGAATCGCGAGTTCAAAGCCAGCCTCAGCAATGGCGAGGCGCTAAGCAACTCAGTGAGACCCTGTCTCTACATAAAACACAAAAGAGGGCTGGGGATGTGGCTCGGTGGTCGAGTGCCCCTGAGTTCAATCTCCAGTATCCCCAAAACAAAAAAAAAAACCCGAGCTGGATGAAATGGGGCAAATTCTATAGCTTAGTTGGGGGCCTGTACTGGGCCAGAAGTGTCTTGATATGGAAGCAAGTGGGGACTAAATCCTGGGGAGTAGCAGACCTGCTGTTAGGAGATAGCAGGATTGGATCCTGGCATGTTGGAGCAGACTAGGAAGTCTGGTGGGGCCCATTGTACAGTTGGAAATTAATGGAGAACTGAATACAGAGGAGACTGAAAAAGATTTATTCCATCAGAGGTGCCACAATTACAGATGTTTCCCTAAGGTATATGCAGTGTTAGAATGCTGCGTTTGGACATTTAACATTCAAGAGCAAACAAACAAAGCAAGTGGGTGAATAACCTGCCAAAGTGGGTTCTGGTATTAGGCTTTTGGGTCTGAGATGACAAACCCTCCGCAGGATTTCTTCTTACGGACACCTCCCCCCAGCCTCTTCATCTTGGGTCCCATAGTTCTGGAAGGGCTACTGAATAGAGTGAAGCCACCCCAGAGACCCCAAGTACAAATCTCCCGTGAACCCCAGCTAGGGCCTCCAGTCGCATACAGTGGAGCGCGCAAAATCCGCCTGTGTCCCGGGAAGTGTGCCCCTGCAGGTCCCACGCAGTTCCGGAAACGTCTTGGGCGTGGCTTTCTAGAAGGACAGCTCCTCTGGCTACAGTTCTTGGCTCCGCCTGGCAGCTGCAACAAAGCCTAAGGAAGGAAAAGCGCACATCCGTGATTAGTCCGAACCCCGGGGGGCGGGGAGAGGTGGCACCGTACCTCGACAAATGCCCCTCACCTTGTCCCGGGTTCCAGCGGTACCCGCTGCTCACCCAGGTCTGCCAGGTCTACGCGCTCTGAGTACTGACTGCGCCAGCTCCGAGGCACAGCTGGCTCCTTCTGGGGGCCTTGCAGCATCACAGGGCTCCGGCCCAATCCGGGCCAGGGCGCCAACCCTTCCCACGCGACCTTCTCTGGAAGGCCGCAGGCCGGGGTCTGGCTCATCCCTTGAAGAACTGAAGGTTGGGCTCGCTCTGCGCTTACCAAACACAAAATGCTGGGCTCGCTGCGCAAGCCCCCACATCACGAAGTGGTAGGTTACAGCGACTTTATCCTAATCATAAAAGGGGTTCAGTTGCACCCCAGCATTCTACCATTAGGGGCAGGCTGTGTCCCCGCCTCGTCTGCGGGTGCAAGTAGCACCGTTATTTCATTGCCAGTGGCTACTTTGGACCTTCCTACTGATAGACAGTTAAGACAAAGACAGCGACAACAAAGAAAAGAAACAAGCATCGAAAGCTAGATGAGGGCAGTGCAACTAGTCTACACAACAAATTGCTGAGCCCTTCTTTCCCTTTCCCTCCCCCCTCGGTTCTGCGCCCACCCCGTCCCGCCCTAGCCACTTAGGCAAGCTGTAAATGGATATAGGTAAAGATGCAGGAGGTGATGGAGAAAGCGATAGCCGCATAAATAAAGATGGAGAGGTGCGGGAAATGATCGAGATAGCAGCCCTCGTCCAGTGGGGGTGCCTTTTCCTTGGGCTGGGGGCGAGCGGCGATCTTTAGGGGCTGCCCGGCGCGGGTCCCCTGCGCCTTCACGCCTGCACGTCGACCAGACTTCTTGCCCGCCGCCGACGCCGACTTGGGCGCGCGGGCAGCTGGAAGCTCTTCTGGGGGAGGCTTATCAAACAGGCCTTCGGACTCAGGGTCGGAGTCGTTGCGCATCTGTTCGGTGCCCCAGGGTTTGCGCTGAAAGAGACCGTCAGCCATTGGCACTGGACGCGGGCAGGTGGGGGGTCTGCTGGATCCAGGCAGTCAAATCCAAACCCGACAGTCAAGTCCGAACCGGGTCGAATGCAGTGGGCGGTGGCTGGAGCTGCAGCTGTATTTCTACTACCCCGAGTGGGGGCATGGGGGGCGGAGCCACAGGGGCAGGGGGCCTCTGCAGGGTTTGCTGGGCCTCTCAGTAGAGGCGCCACTTCGCTTGACTCCTCCTTCCGCCCCTTGCCTGTTGCAGAGGTTGGCTCTCCCACTTCCAGCTCCTGGGCCGGCGGCTCTCAAGTCTCGGCTGAGCCTAGCTTGTCTCCCTGGCAACCAGACAGGCGATGAGCTGGGGTAGAGGCGCAGGCGGCTAGCTTTTTCCCCGCGGGTAAAGGGGGCTTGGCGCCGGAAGCTGGAATGCAGACCACTAAGCACCAGCTGCTTGCAGAGCTGGTTTATTTCTCCTTTCTAAAACTATTATTATTATTATTATTATTATTTTATTATTATTATTTACCAGGAATTGGACCTAAGAGGTGCTTACTACTGAGCCACATCCCTAGCCCTTTTTAGTTTTTATTTTGAGACAGGATGTCGCTAAGTTGCCAAGGCTGGCTTTGAACTTGTGATCCTCCTGCCTCAGCCTCTGAAGCTGCTCATAAGCATGTTCCACGCTAAAACAAATATTCATTGAAGAGTTGTTTTTATTTTTATTGTTATTATCATTATCATCATCATCATCATTATAAGTGGAAATCTTAAAATCTAGAAAGCAGTATAAAAAACACTAACAATCTCCGTTAAAGAATTGATGCCTTTCCCTCCCTTTTTCTTTCTCTACCCATCTACATTTGTATCTATAGGTTGTGGGGTTTATTTTCCCCCCCTCATTTTGGCTTTTGTGCAAGGAGATGAACCCAGGACCTTAGGTAAGCTGAGCATGATCCTCAACCCCCACATCCTGCTTTCTCTTTTAGGTATTTAACTACAGTCTAGGTCTCCAGCCGTTTGGGCATGTGTTTATGATTAGGAACAAATCCTTTCAAAGACCTCTTGTCTGAGCCCATTTCTTTCCGGCCCTCACCACCCCGCCCCACCATCCCCTCTGCCTACTGAAGCCTCTCTCTGGCTTCCACTAGTACTGCCACAGCCATTGGGCATTACCGTCTTCTGACACCTATGTTGCTCCTGAGGTTCCAAGGCCAGATTAGTGGAATGGAGAACAATCACTTTATGTGGGTCCCAGTGGGTTGGAGGGGTCTTCTGGCACACCCTAGCCAATGCAACCCATGGGACATAAACTGCCCAAAGGGAACTCGTTGCCTCACTCTCTGGTTCCTCCATCAGGACTCAGATCCAGGGTGCTATTTTTCTCAATCTTACAGTGTTGACAAAGACTTCTTCCCTCACCCCTTTGGAGCTGGGGATCGAATCCACGGATACTTTATCACTGAGATACATCCCCAGTCTGTTTTCATTTTTTATTTTGAGACAGAGTCTCTAAATTGCTGAGGCTAGCATTGAACTTGTGATCCTCCTGCCTTAACCTCCTGAGTCATTGGGATTAGAGGTGTGTGCCACTGTGCCAGGCTGCCAAGGATTTCTTGCATAGGCAAACACTACCAGGTAGTGGTAGGTGTTCATTTAATATTTTTTGAATGAATGGCTCAGCCAAAGGACTGGGTTTTGGCAGCAAGACTCACATTCTCTTGGTAACAGCAGGAGACTTACAACTCCAGCTAAAAGAGCTGCAGACTAGATTCTCTTTATCCTAGTCAACTAAAAAGTGGCAGCTTCACAAAAAGTTTAGCATACACTTACCATATGATCCAGCAATTCTACTCCTAGGTTTTTACCTAAGAGAAATAAAAGCATATGACGATATAGAGACTAGTACATGAATATTCATAGCAGTATTGTTGGTAATAACCCCAAACTGGAAACAATCCAAATATCCATCAAATGGTGACTGGATAAACAAAATAGGGTTTATTATGCAATTGAATACTATTCAGCAATAAATAGAAGTGAACTACTAATACATGCTAAATTTGACCTCAAAAACATTATGCTAAGTAGAAAAAGCTAGATGCAAAAGACTACAGAGTTATGATCCTTTTATATGAAATCTCCAGAAAAGACACATTTATAGAAATAGAAAGCAGATTGGTGATCACTTGGGGCTGGAGAAGAAGAAACGATTAACTGCAGTTTCAAGACAACTTTTTAATGATAGAAATATTCTAAAACTGGATTGTGGTGATGGTTGCACACTTCTATACATTTTCTAAAATTGACTTACATAAAGTAGGTGAATTTTGTTTGTTTGGTATTGGGGATCAGACCCATGGCCTCACATACATTAGGCAAGTACTCTACCACTGAGCTACATCCCCAGTTCTTTTCATTTTATTTTGAGACAGGGTCTTGCTAAATTGCTGAGGCTCAAACATGTAATCCTCCCATCTCAGCTTCCTGACTAGCTGGGATTACAGGTGTGTACCATTGTCACAGGAAAGCAGGGAGCTGAAACTCCAAACCTCACTCGGTTCTGGTGTTCTGACAAAAGAAAATTTAAAGTCAGACACCAAAAGCCATGCAAGAGAAGTTTATTATAAGTGACAGAAAAGGCAGATATGGGGGCGCACTCCTGTAATCCCCTCAGCTCTGGAGGCTGAGGTAGGAAGATTGTGAGTTCAAAGCCAGCCTCAGCAATTTAGTGAGGCCCTAAGCAACTCAGTGAGACCCTGTCTCTAAATAAAATACAAAACATGTCTGGGGATATGACTCAGTGGTTAAGCACTCCTGGATTCACTCCCCAGTACCAAAAAAAAAAAAGTGACAGTAGAGTGGTAGTGATGTAAAAATAAAGTAAAAGCAAAGTAAGCCTCAAGCAGAGAGCACTCTTAAGAGTGAGTCATCTCCAAACAGAGAACGACAAAGGAGACAATGCTGTCTCCAAATTTATTACTGTTTGACATTTACCAGGAGAACTGGGGACCACCTTCTGTACTCTTTGCCAATCAGGGGTCCTAATCAGACATTCAATTCCTCCTTCATGTTGGGTGGTGGAGTTTTTTTTTTTTTTTTTAATTTTTTTAGTTGTTGATGGATCTTTATTTTATTCATTTATTATTTATACGTGGTGCTGAGGATCGAACCCAGTGCCTCAGGCATGCTAGGCAAGCGCTCTACCACTGAGCTACAGCCCCAGCCCGGGTGGTGGAGTTTTATACCTTAGTTGGTCCTCTCTGGAACTGTCCTAGTAGCCATCCTATTCAGGGAGGTTTCAAATACAAGTCAATCCCATATTAATGTGAGCACTGGGGTCAGTAGCCAGTAAGAAGTTACCTTAGTAGGACATGCCACTAAAAATACCCCCTTTTGAGAGAGTAGGAGACACTTTACACCATAACTTCTAGTTTTATCTTGACCTTTATGGGTCCTGTCAAGAGTTAATCTCATAAAACTGTAGTATGAATCCGAAATAATTTTCCTATGTACATATATGAATACACCATAGTGAATCTTACCATTGTGTATATCCATAATAATGGGGTCCTAATTAGAATAACATATATTCCATACTTGTACAATTATATCAAAATGAATTCTACTGTCATGTATAACTAAAAAGTACCAAAACAATTTTTTAAAAAGTCCCATAAATTTTTCTTTCTTGAGGCACCCCCCTCTATTATCTCTTTTACTTGTTTGTTATCCTCAAGGTTTGTGTATTTATGTTTTTCTACAGGTTTCCTGATACAAATTATTTACTCATCTGCCTTGCAGTAACTTAAAGAAAACTTTAAAAGTAACTTAAACCTGTGACCTTGCTATACATTCCACTGCTCATTATCTAACACCACCATACCAAGCTAAGTAGGTGATTTTCATGGTATTGTTATACTTCAATAAAACTACACTTAATCATCATTTCTCAGGTGCCAGATAGGTGAAACAAAATAAAAATGATGTACTTTTGTTCACAGTTCTGTGGGTCAGTTGGGAGGTTCTGGTTTGAGCTGATTTGGCTGATCTCTTGGCCAGATATCTGTCTGATAGGTCTGCTGGAAGTAGGATGGTCCAGGATATCCTCACTCCCTTGTCTGGGGATGTACAAGCCATCTTCCTGCTTTAGCCTCCTGAGCTACTGGGATTACAGGCATGCATCATTGCGCTGGGAGAGGTGAGTCACTTTTTTTCTGTCCTCTTCTCTCTTCTGTCCTGCCCCCAGAGAATAAGCTAATTGAGAAAGATTCATTCTTCTCTTCCCTTTATTACCCTTCCACTCCAAGAGCTGACTCACACTGATTAACAATCATGGGGATAAGCCAGTGCAGTGGCTCATGCCTGAAATCCCAACAACTCAGGAGCCTGAGGTAGGAAGATCACAAGTTCGAAAATATCCTCATCAATTTAGCAAGACTCTGTTTCAAAACAAAATATAAAAAGGGCTGGGGATGTAGCTCAATGGTAAAACATTCCTGAGTTCAATCCCCAGTAATTCTCATTCACACACACACACACACACACACACACACACACACACACATAAACCCATAATGATGATCCAGCAATTCTACTTCTAAGTATAGTCATGTGCCTCATAATGACATTTTGGTCAACAATGGACCACATATGTGATGGTGGACCCAAAAGATTATAATGGAGCTGAAATAGTCCAATTGTCTAGTGATGTTGTAATGTTGTAGTACAAGGCATTACTCATGTGGTTGTGGTGATGCAGGTATAAACAAACCTACTGTGATGCCAGTCATATAAAAGTATAGCCCATATAATTATGCAAAATGTATGATACATGATAATAAATGACTATGCCACTGATTGATGTATTTACTGTACTATAGTTTTTATCATTATTTTATTTATTTTTCCCACATTGTTTATTGGTTCATATACATTTTTTATAGTTCATATACTGATGGGATTTGTTGGTACATATTCTTACATGCACACAATATACAATACAACAATGTAATTTGGCCAATATCACACCCTAGCACTTTCCACCTTTATCATTATTTTTCATTATTAGAAGGAGTGTACTCCTTCTTATAAAAGTTTAGGCTGGGTGCAGTTGCACATGCCTATAATCCCAGTGATTTAGGGGTTGAGATAGGAGGATCACGAACTCAAAGTCAGCCTCAGCAACTTAGCGAGTTCCTAAGCAACTCAGTGAAACCTGTCTCTAAATAAAATATAAAAAAGACTTGGGATGTGGCTCAGTGGTTAATTGCCCCTGGGTTCAATCCCTCGTATTTACTGTGTCTCTTGATTGCATCAAGGGGCCATGTCAAGTGACTGACCTATGCCATCTAGATTTGTCTAAGTACATTCTATGGTGTTCACACAATGGTGTAGAATCTCTGTCTTTAAGCAATGAATGGCTGCATATCCAAATGAATTGAAAGCAGAGTCTCAAAGAGGTATTTGTATACTCACATTCATAGCAACATTATTTAAAATAGCTAAAAGGTGGAAGCAACCGAATGTCCATCAACAGATGAATAGGTAGCAAGCTGGTATACATATACAATAGAATGTCATTCATTCTAAAAAGGAAGGAAATCATGACCCATGCTACAAGGAGGATACTTACAAACATGCTAAGTGAAACAAACCATTCGCAAAAGGACAACTATTGTATTAGTCCACCTATATGAATTCCTAGAGTGGTCAGTAGAATAGAATAGTAGAATAGAGGTTACCAGGGGCTGAGGGGAGGGAAGAATTAACGGTTAGTGTAATTGGTACAGAATTTCAGTTGGGGAAGATGAAAAAGTTCTGGATAGGATGCTGGTGATGGTTGCTCAACAATGTGAATATATTTGATGCCACAAAACTGTATACTTAAAATTGGTTAAAATGGCGGGGTACATTGGCTCATGCCTGTAATAGCAGCAACTTGGCAGCCTGAGGCAAGAGGATTGCAAGTTAAAGGCCAACCTGGGCCATTTAGCAACATCCTGTCTTAAAATAAAAAATTAAAAGGGCTAGGGATGTAGTTCAGTGGTAGAGTGCCCTGGTTCTGACCCCCAAGTAATACAAAAAAAATTGTATTTTATGTATATTTTACCACAAAATTGTAAAGAACCATAGAGATATATTTTGTTCTCCCCAAACAATAACATCTGTAAATCAAGACCTTTATAAATTAAAAGCAAATGAAAACTAGCCATCAAAGAGTCATGAAGCTCCTTTGGGTCAGCAATAAACTATATCATACAAAGTATATTAACAAATAGTATTTAATAAACATTCAACGTTTCTTTCTCAGTCCCCATGGATTAAAAGGAGTGATGAGTCAAATGAACAGTGAAACAGGGGGGACCACCATGTTTGCCTAAATGTGCCAAGAGATTTAATGACCAAGTTGTGCACCCTGAAGTATGCAACTCTCTTTTCAACAGTCTTTTCTCAAGTCTTGTACTTTCAACAGCTCACTAGAGCTGTGGTGTATGGATGACTCACCAAATAAGGAAGGCAGGATCTGAAGGTGAGAGAGAGCCGTAGGCCCTTGGGGAGTAGCGTGGCAACAGGAGTGATGCAAAGAAAATATTGGTGTCACTGCAAGAGAGTATGGAGCCAGAAGGCTTCCTGATAACAGCACTTGTCTAACTCTGCGTCATTGCTCCATTTATTGCCTGCAAATGACCCAAACTCCATAACCATAGGGACTAAGTGGTCCCTATTTGCAGTTATATCCCACATGGCCTGCCACATTGCAACACTCAATAAATGTCATTGAATGAAGGGATTTGGGGCATGGTTCCAAATTCTGTTGCAATAACAATTCTATAATTCAATAGGTTTTTTTTTTCTTTTTCTTTTTGTACCAGGGATTGAACCCAAGGGTACTTTACCCCTGAGCCACTTCCCCAGACATTTTTATGTTTATTTTGAGACAAGGTGTTACTAAGTTGCTTAGAGCCTTGCTAAATTCTGAGGCTGACTTCAAACCTGCAATCCTCCTGCTTTAGCCTCCCAAGCCACTGGGATTATAGGCAGGTGCCACCGCATCCAGTGATGGGTTGTTCTGATTAGTTACAAGACCAGCCAAGTCACCAGTCCAAGTGGAAGGGCCTGGGATTTCTGCCAGTGGTGTCTAACTATCCTCAAGGATCCTTTACTTCAGACAGGATTTATAAAGCATCTTTTTATCTTTCAACACAAACACACTCTCAAAATGTTTGGTTGAGAAAGGAATTGCACTGCAGTCTGTGGAGTGCAATAAGATCTAGTAGATGGATTAGGAGATGCAGGGGACCTTCTTGACTTTCTTCAAGTTCAGTGACGGAAGTATCTATGCTCTTATCCAAGAGAAGGAGTCAGACCAGGGACCTAGAACTAGAGCTAGTGCTGGCTGTGTGACCTTGGGCCAATTTCTTCTCTTCAGAGGGTCCCAGTTTCCCATTTAACAAGTAAAGGGACGACAATACTTTGCAGGTGGGGTGAGATCAGTTCATTTCTCATTCTGGAGAAAACGGAAACCAGCTGTGAGGGAAGCAAGACAGACCATTGTGAGAATATTCATGTCCTTTGATATAATCATCCCATCCCTTAATACTGATTTGGAGGCAATGATCTGAAAGAAAGAAAAGCTCTCTGCAAGAGGACGTGTATTGCAGTACTGTTCATCATGGCAAAAAAAAAAAAAAAAAGCAAGTTCATTGTTGGAACAAGAGGAGAATAGTTAATTAGATGATGCTCCAGCCAGGGCTGGGGGTATAATCTGGGTTCCATCCCCAGCTCTGCAAAAACAAAACAAAACAAAACAAAACAAAACTGTAGCTACTGCATGAGTCATCCAGTCATCAGAGACGAGTGTCCTGAAAACTCTTTTGTGAGGGATTCTTGTGATGAACCAAATCAAAGTCAAAAACTAAGATTTAAAAGAACAATAATAAGAAAATAATGCTCCTGCAGAGAAAGCCTGGAATGAAAAGAGTAAAGATGGTAATTTTTATCTTATTTGGGTGTTGAATTAATGGGTAACCTTTTTCTCATTTTTCCAGATCTTGTGTAGCATTGATTGGGGTGTGTGTGTGTGTGTGTGTGTGTGTGTGTGTGTTTTGTGCAGCAAAAGCAATAGGTGTACCCTGTGATATTCTAATTGGTGCCCACAAAGACTAAGGTCCCTTACCCAACTGTCTGGATGACCCCATATTGCTTAGCAACCACCTGCTTAACAGCAGTTGCTAGGAAACCAGGAACAGAGCTGGTCTCCTGAATAATAGACCAGCATCAATACTACTGCCAGCCTCTTCCCCACAAGTTCTCTCTGGAAGTGTCTCCTTCTCCAGCTTTCCTCCTCTGGGTTCCTACCTTCCTGGAGCTAACCTGCTGTGGGACCCCATGGTTGTAGAGTCCACCAGAGCACAGGTGATGACTGTTTCCATAGGATCCTTTTATTTCCCCTGCTCCAGGATTAGGTCCTAAACCAGGACCTAACCAGGACCTAGACCATGTATACAACTCTAAGTTAGCTTTCCCTGTTCTGCCACAACAGAGCTTATATTTGTCTTCTTACCATCTTCCAATATTTGTGCTGACATTCTTCATATACTTTCCCTAGTTCTCATTATTCTGGGACTATACTTGTTCTATTCCTTTATGGATATTTTAGTGGGATTTTGGGAGGGAACAGGGATACCTAAGTACATAGAATCCACATCAGGACTATCAAGATAGGTACAGGGACCACTATCATGGGGTCTTTTTTTGTTTTTTTGTTTTGGTGCTGGAGATTGAACTCAGAGGCACTTGACCACTGAGCCACATCCCCAGCCCTATTTTGTGTTTTATGTAGAGACAGGGTCTCACTGAGTTGCTTAGCGCCTTGCCTGTTGCTGAGGCTGGCTTTGAACTCGCGATTCTCCTGTCTCAGCCTCCCAAAGTGCTGGGATTACAGGCTTGAGCCACCGTGCCTGGCATATCATGGGGTTTTATAGTTGGAGAGAAAGATGAGGCCCAATTCCAAATATAACAAGGAAAATTGTATATATTCATAACTAAAAGCACTGCTTATTTCCATGATATAAATTATGCATACATATTCATTTATTCAACAACTTGTTGAGTATTATCACATGCCAGGGACTCCTCTAAGGCATGTGAAATGCATCAGTGATTTATACATTAAAAAGGAAAGAAGAAAAAGTGGGCTGGGGTGTAGCTCAAGTGGTAGCGTATGTTTTGCATGAAAGTCTCTGAGTTTGAGAATGGAAATAATTAGGGTAGAGTAGAGGGAATCAAGAGTATGGGGGTGGAATATATTAGAAAGGGTATGCCTGATTGAGAACGTGAGATTCAAGTCAAGCTTAAAGGAGGTGAGGGAGTTGGCCATGTGGCTATAGAGGACAGAACATTCCAGGCAGCGAAAATAGTAGAAAAGCAAGTTTGTTAAGGAGACCACATGGCAAGAGCAGATGGAGAGGGATTAGAGAGGTTGGGACATAGGGGTAGATCTTTTATTTATTTTTTTGGTACCAGGGATTGAACTCAGGGGTACTCGACCACTGAGCCACATCCCCAGCTCTATTTTGTGTTTTTATTTAGAGACAGGGTCTCACTGAGTTGCTTAGCGCCTCACTTTTGCAGAGGCTGGCTTTGAACTTGCAGTTCTCCTGTCTCAGCCTCCCAAAGTGCTGGGATTACAGGCGTTCACCACTACGCTCAGTGGAGTAGATCTTTTATATTTAATCTTATTTTATAAATCAATCAAAAACCCCATATGTGAGGGTGTGTATGTTTAAAAAATGACATGACACTTGGTAAATTGGAAAGGCAGACTCTATTCAGGATTTAATGGGGTTTTATAGTAGGGGAGAAAAATTGGGTCCAACTCTGATTTATAGCCAAGTGAGACTTGTGGGAACTGCAGTAGGTCATCAGATGGAAAATTATGGAGAAGGTAGGTGCCATGTTTGAATATGTCCCCCAAAGTTTATGTGTTGGGAACTCCCCAAAGCAATAGTGTTGAGAGGTGACTGGGCCGTGAGGACTCTGCCATTACTTGGGTGTTATTTGGTGTTTCTGGCTCAGTGGCTTTTTGTGTTCTCCACCAGAAGAATCAGACAAAGGTACAACTGTAACAGGGAAAGACTCTACTGGGACTTTTTGCTGGAGGAGAGAGGAAATAGCATTGACCAGGAGAGTGTCAGTCTGGCTCCCTGGACACAGGAGAGAGCTTGTTTTATTCATGTGAAAGGATTGCTTGCCGGATGGACTAGGGTCTAGGAATTTTGATTGGCTGTGGGTACATTTTCTAAGGTGTTTTCTTTGTGGAAGAGTGTTCAGTCTGGAGCCAAATGTCACATCTCTCCCTGTGTATTCATTTTTGTCTTGGGATGAATCTGCAACTGTTAAGGAAACATAGGTGGGGAGTGGAAGAAAACACAAACTATGTGAGTAGCAGGTTAAGGGGCCAGAGAATTTGCTGTTTCTGTGATTCCTCAACAGTTTTACCCTTTATGTTGTTTGTCCTTGCAGAGTCAAAGTGAGAGCATCCTGGTTTTGTGATGCACCTGATTTCTGGAGCAATAATAAGACTGAGAGTGAGAGAGTGAGTGAGGGACTAGGGAAAGGCACATGCTGTGCTCTTAACAGCTAACAAGCTAAGAAAGCATTTGCCCTTTTTGGTTGGGGGCTGACTATATCTCATTCACTCGTTGGGTTTTTTTTATTCCTTTAACCTTATTGGATGCTTCTATTCATGGGGGGCAGTGTCCCTAATATCTCAGTGGTTGTGGGTGAGTTATTAAGGGAATAGGTTCTTGATAGAAAGATGAGTTCAGGAGCTGGGTGCCGTGGCACACACCTGTAATCCCAGAGGCTCAGGAAAGTGAGGCAGGAGGATCACAAGTTCAAAGCCAGCCTCAGCAACTTAGCAAGGTGCTTAACTATGCACCTTAGTTAGACCTTTCTCTAAAGAAAATATGAAAAGAGCTGGGTGTAGAGAGCCATCCATGGGCTGTGTGTGGACCACCACACAAGAGTCTCACATAACACTGGAAATGAGCAACCTGTAGGTGGGCAGGCCCTCTGAGATGGGTGTCACCTGCCAATATGCTGATAACCTGCTGTCTGCAAGACAACTTCTTCCTACCTTGAGAAAGAATGTTCCATGGAAAGTCTTTGAAGTCCCTCGATATAAATAAAGCGCATGTGGGCGCCATTTTGCCATTTGCCGGTTGCCAGAAGTCATGAGCCAGATGTTGGCAGTCAGAACCATCAGGTTGTGGGCCCGTCCTATTCCTGCATTTTGAAACTATTTTCTGTGTTCTGTGGTTTTTCACCATTTTATTTATTTTAGCCAGCCCTTTACTGGTCAGGAAATCTCGTCCTTATGGTCCATGTGGGACGTGGACAACAGCTGGGGATGTGGCTCAGTGGTTAAGTGCCACTGGGTTCAATCCCTTGTACCAAAAAAAAAAGGGAAAAAAAGAAAGATGAGTTCAGGTCCCCTTCCTCCCTCTCCAGAGCACTCTCTCCCTGTGATGCCTTCCATCATGGAACGGTGCAACAAAAACACCCTCCATAGCCGGGTGCGGTGGCACATACCTGTAATCCCAGCACTTAGGGAGGCTGAGGCAGGAGAATCGCGAGTTCAAAGCCAGCCTCAGCAACAGGCGAGGTGCTAAGCAACTCAGTGAGACCCTGTCTCTACATAAAACACAAAATATAGGGCTGAGGATGTGGCTCAGTGGTCGAGTGCCCCTGAGTTCAATCTCAAGTACCAAAAAAGAAAAAAAAAGTCCCTCCAGATGTAGCTCCTCAATCTCAGACTTCTCACCTTCTAGATCTGAAATAAATACAAAATAAACCTCTGTTCTTTAAAAATAACCTAGTCTGCGGTATTCTGTTGTAATAGCACAAACTGGACTAATGAAACAGAGAGCTCCTGAATTCCTCATGCTTGTAGTGGCACCTCCTCCTCCACAGAAAATCTTAAGCTTCTCCAGAGACCCTCACCATAATTGCTATTAGATCATCAGCAAGAATTTCTGCAAAACAGTTCAAATGTAGTTAGGCTTCCTATTTCCTATTGCTCTATCTTGCAATAACTAAATTCAGCCGTGGGCCCAGAGGAGATCAGCACTCCAGATTCTGAGCACCCCTTACTAGTTTTTCACAACCTTTATAGGCTATTGTCATAAATTTTCTAGTCTAAAATGATATATGATTGTTTGTAAGAGTTTTCAGGCGAGAAGTGTCAAAAGCAGAGTGTGATAAGAGGGACTGGCTCCTCTTACAAGGCCACTAAACTTGAGGGGCATTTACACTTCAAGGGAAAGTAGTTAGATCCTAGGGAAAGTCCTTTACAATCCAAAAGGTAAAAGTGAATGGTGTTAGTTTCCTTGAAAACCAGCTGCTGGTGGTGGGGGAACCCTCTCTTTCCCAGGCATTAATTTTTTTTTTTTTTTTGGTACTAGAGATTGAACTCAGGGGCACTCGACCACTGAGCCACATCCCCAGCCCTATTTTGTGTTCTATGTAGAGACAGGGTCTCACTGAGTTGCTTAGTGCCTCGCCGTTGCTGAGGCTGGCTTTGAACTCACGATTCTCCTGCCTCAGCCTCCCTAAGTGCTGGGATTACAGGCATGCACTGCGCCTGGCTCCCAGGCACTAATTTTTAGAGTGTCCTTGGTTCATTTTTGTATTCAGGCCTGGGTTAGTTACCCACTATAGAAACAACAACAACAACAAAATACCTTACTTCTATGTAGACTTTGCATATTGTGAGCGTCTGAGCACTCCACACACACTGGGTATAAAGTTCTAAAAATTTCTGGACTTGGGGTTCAGAAACTGATTTAGGTGAAAGCCCCCCTTCTGGACTGGCTGCAGCCAATAAACCTGCTTCCTGCTGATTCCTTGGTGTCCAGCCTCATCTGTCCTACATCATGCTGAGAATAAAAACCTCCTCATGCTAAGGTCAGAGGCCAAAGAAATTAAAAATGACATATTCTTTAGCTGAGCACAGCTTAGCTCAATCTACATATGTATATTACCCATCTTTTGCTTCTACAAATTGTTACCTCTTCTGTGACATCAGTGGAGAAGCAATCTAGCTGCTTCTCCGCAGTTTCATAAAATTGCATAAAGTTCATCTCACCTTTTGGCACCATCTATTTCTTATGTGGGCAGGTGGACAAATCAGGCCAGCCTGAGGTCTAGGCAGTGTCCCTGGGCTTAGCTGCCTGATAACACTAAGACAGTCCAGTGGTTCTTTGCTGAACTGACCTAACAAGATTCTTGCTGAAGGCAGGCTAGGGTGGTCAGGCATCACCAGGGGGATGAATAATTTATCAGATATCCAGGATGAACAGGTAGCGAGAGTGTGGGATTCTGGTTAAACTGATTTAGCAAAATTTTTGCTGAAATCAGACAAAGCAAAGGACACAAAGTCCTAACTAAAGTGGAGACCTCATTTGGAAAAGGATTCAGAGGAGGCTGACCAAAGTTTGGTCAAGGAGCGATTGTCAGTGTGCATGTAGAAGAATATGATTATAGAAGATTGGAAATAGGTATGGAAGGAGACATTTAGAGATTATTATTACAGAGCTGGGGCCTTTTGGGAAACTGAGGCAGCACAAAGATACCTCCTTCCCAAACTCTGACTCCTATGATCAAGTCAGAAAGATTTCAGATGTGTTGCTCAGAGTAACAGGCATTGTAGTAGGGACAGATGAGATGAGGCACCCAAGATAGCAGGAAACAGTTTTATTTGACCGCAGTCAGTTCAGCAGGTGAAGTTTTGCTAAAATCAACTAACCCCTGAACCCTGAATTCAGGCAGTTTCAGAACTTTATACCCAGTATGTAAGAGGAGGGGCTCAGAAGTTCAGTCTGCAGAAGTTCACACAAAAGCAGCTTTTTCTTTTCTTTGTTCTGGGCAAGTTAATACTTCTCGGATAGCACCTGAGAAGGGGAGAGTTTCTTCTCTCCTTTCTTCCCTCCCCCTGCCAGCTGTTACTGTGGAGCTCAATTAGTAACATCTTCCCTTATGTTTGAAATGTAAACATTTCTGTGAAGCTCAGGCCTAAGGCTTTGTTAAAGGATCTGTCTTTTCTACCACACTTTGTATTTGCAAATACATTCCTATAAAATATTATATTGTTACTAATAGATATGGGAATTAGAAAAATAATATAGTCTGAGAAAAAGAAGAATGGCCAACCATTACCTTCATTTCCCCCAACAATGTTTTCCTGATGTTGGTCATGCTGGCAGCTCCCACCTTCCCCTACACAGTCTTTTTAATGTTAATCATACCAGCAGCTCTACCTTTCCCAGCTCTGTCTCTTTGATGTTAATCAAGCCAGCAATTAACACCTCCACTAAACAGATGCCTTCCTGAGGCAAAACCAGGAAGGAAGGGGCTTATCACCACACTGAGTGATAACTAATTGATGAAACAACCCAAAATTCCTAAATGCCCATGAAAACTAAGAGCCTATATAAACCCAGTCCCTTCCTTTGTTCAGGGTCTCATTTTCCACCGGGAATATGGGTCCACCACCTCTACAGATGAATCCTGCTCCTGAATAAAGCCTACAATGACTTACATAGTTTGCTGCCTCCGTGATCTTTTTGCCCTTCCAGTTACTATACTAGATAGTCCATAAATGTTTGTGAAAAAACTAGTAAAGGGGCATTCAGCACCCGGAGTGCTGATCCCTTTTGGGTGGGTGGCCAGGTAAGATAGAGCAACAGGAAATAGAAAGTTTAACCACATTGAACTCTTTTGTGAGATTCTTTGGCTGATAGTCCTAAGATCAATTATGGTACAGATTTCTGGAGAAGCTTAATTAAGATTTTCTGGGGAGGAGGGGGTGCAACTACAGCATGAATCTATTGAAGAAATAGAAAAAGGGAAAGGAAACTTTCAAGGGAGAAAATGGGTCCTCTCAGAGGGAAGGGACATTGTACTTCTCCTGCACCCCAGTTTTATTGGAGATCCTAAAGAAATTTCCAGAGAGTCCTGCCCAGGTCCATCTCTTGACTTTTGACTGACAGCAGAATGACATCAGACTTTCAAGTCCCCACTGCCATGATAACTTTGTCACCTTGGCCCATGCTGACTGGTTCTAATTGAATTCATAACCATAAATTCTTGCAGATTTTATGGTGTTAGGTCGGTTTAAGGCAGCCAAAGGGAACAAAGCATCAAGCAGCCTGCACGCACAAAAGAACAACCAATCAGACACCAACATACAAGTAGTAATGGCATCTCCTAACCAACTATCAATCAACGGATATCCCCTGACCAATCTTGGAAGGACACAGATCTCAGCAGGATCCCCTGACCAACCCTAGGAGGACACGGGACAGGACTCCAAAAATCTTCCTTTCCTGCCCCAGACCTTCCCCTTCCTGCCCTAAGCCCATAAAATTTGTATCCCGCTGAGCCAGCCCACGATTCTCCAGGACCTGCTCTGTTGGACTGGGGAGTCCCACCCGGGAGCATATATCTGTAAAGATTAGACGACCAGGAGGAGTTGAATTAAAAGCCCTCGGCAAGGCCTTATTGAAAATAGACGCTCTCCGGCTGAATCCTCCCGTCCATCAGAGTGTGTCTGAGAGAAATGGCACTGGGGCTTCGGTGCACAGAGAATTTCAAGAAAGCCCGGCCAGGAAGGGGAGGGCTTGGGGGCAGGAAGAGAAGGCCAGAGTCCTTCCTGGATAGGTCAGGAAAACCCACAGATTGACAGGAGGCGTGTCTACTGGTGGTGTCAGCATCTGGCTGGCAGCTCCATTCTGCAGCTACTGACTGGTCCCCCAGTTGAACATCCTGGACCCTGGCCCTACCTAACATCCGGCCTTTTTGATGATATAGGACAGCAGATTCGGTCGGGCTACTTTGTGCGGGATTGGGGTTGCTGAGAGGGAGAGATGGCTCCAGTGTCGGTCAGGCAGGGAGGCAGATCCAGGGGTGTGGGAGCCTCTGGTTGTCAGTCATGTTGCTTGAATGTAGAAACATCATCTGTGGGTAGGAACAGAAGGTTGGGAGAGATTACTGATTAGCAGAAAAAGAAGCGGGGGCTGCCGAGAAATTTTGAGTTTGGTGGGAGTCCAGCGTGATGGGAGTCCAAGGCTGGTCGGTTCTGTAATGAAATTTGTTTAAGTTTTTAAGTAGTGGTTACTGCATAATCAAGTCCTCTTGCCCTAGCCTAGAGGCAGTGAATGGGGGCCAAGGAGAGCCCAACTATTACCAATAGAAAGATGGCCCTTTTGCCCTAGAAAGGGAGGTGGTAACAAGTCATGGTAATTCAGCCTCACTGTACAGTTAAGTCCCCATAACAAGGCTGGAGAGGACAAGGCATGTAAACATAGCATTTGGTTTTTAATGTCACAGATGTCTGTCTTTAAACTATTTTAAATGCCCAGGAATGGCTATGTTCTTGGTTTTGCTAGGTGTTTAAGATGAAGCAAGTCAAATTGACTTTTGTTCTTACCAATTGTTAAGAGTCACCTTTTGATCTCCTGGGAGGCATCCTTGAGGAACTTGAGAGCAGCTTGTTAGCTCTGCTAGTGCCATCTGTGTTAGGATAGGTCGAGGTCTGGCGCTGATGTGGCTTCCCCGGGAAGCCTGAGGGACAGTTCCCTTTTTTGGTGCCCTTCCTGTTCATCGTATGCCATTTGATTGGCTCTTTAATTCTCTAATGGTCTCAGAAATCTCCCTGATCAGGAGGTCCTGGGGCCCAGAGATGTAGAGCACTTCAGAGAAGTTCCTCATTCCTTGGATTCAGGTTGACTCAAAGGGCAAAAGCCAAATACTGGGTTTTTTTGCCCTTTAATTTAATTTTAGTTTTTGAGTCTTGATCTTAAACACTCAGCAAGCCAACCTCATCAGTTATAAAGTAAGGGTACTGGGCTTTAACTTTAAGTTCTATCCTATAGGTGGTGGCTGATTTATCTTAAAATAATCTGGGTTGGTTGTTCTCGAAATAGTACCTCTGTAAAACATTAACAGGCGATAGTCAGAGTTTAAGGAAAATACAAAATAAAATCAATAACAGTAAAAACATATTTAGTTTGTGTAACAGCTTTTTAAAATTTTGGCTGAGATACATATTATATCCCTGTTTGAGATACTAATGATCTTTACAACAAAATTAATCCTTTGAACATATCTTTAAATGAACTGGAGTCTCATCTACATTGAAACCATTGTAGTAAGCTGGGAGACAGAACTATCTCAGGTAAGACAGGGCTCCTTGCAAAATCTTAGCAGAATATTAAATAGATTAGGTCCTCATTTATTTAAAAGATCACTCTGATGTAAAAATAATTTAAAGTCTTATTGATGATAGGTTCAGTTATAAAACATTAAATGATATAAATTGAGACCATACAAATTCAGTTTGGAGAACATCAGCTTGATATAAAGCTCTTTTAAAACTTTCTATTTTAAAGCTTATATATCTGAAAGAAATGAACACATTTAATACAAAAATAGAACTGGTAGCCCATAATTGCATCGATATTGTCTAATCATAGTTATATAAACCTTAATTTTTGAAAGTTAGTTTCTCCAAGTGATAAAACATGACAGATGAAAGAAAGTTATCTTATTAAGAGCAGAACATTGTTTTAGATTTTAACTTTTTGTTTAATCACAGTTGTAAACCTTTTGATCAGAAATATTTTCTTTCCTTCCAACAAATACCATATTTAGAATCTTTAATTCCCTCTGTTCATATCCCAAAGCAATCCTTGTAAATTTTTTGAACTTAGTCAACAGTAGAAACCTTTAAAATTTCATATAGGAATTTATAAACCTTTGTGTTTACTCAATTAAATTGAACCCTTTGAATGATGTGAATTAAAAATATTTGGATCCATTTTTTAGGTTTAATTGATGAGAGCTCATTATCTGTGCCAATCCTGTTACCATGTACATAGAAGTTAAGAAAAGAAAGAGTCTTAGGGAAAAAAAATAATGCGGCTGATAAAAATAAAAAATGCAGGGTGGTTGGTCTGGCAGCCCACAGATGCATGGTGAGAGCAGCCACGCCAGTCCGCCTGAGTGGCGCATGCGCAGATGGAGCGAGAGACGCAGGAACACAGGGTGGGTGGGGCGGGTCCCACCTAATGCTTGGTCTCTGCTATCTGGCGCTGGGACCGAGGCCAGCTCCGCCTCCCGGAGAGGTGGCGCTGCAGCTGGGGTGGGGGGAGCTGAGAGTGAAGGGAGGGGGCCGCCCCATGGCAGGCAACTCAGATGCGGAGCTGCCCATCTGAGTAGCGCGCTGACTCAGTGAGAAATGCAGGGAGGCGGGGCAGGCGGTCTCCGCTCAACGCCTCGTTCCTGCGTTCCGGCAGTGGGACTGAGGCCGACTTTGTTTTCTCTGGCGGGAAACTACTGGGGAACTACCTCAACTTTGGAGAGGGGAGGGAGGGCCTGGGTAGGGAGCGGGATCAGAGAATGAGGAAGGAGGTACAGAAAAGCAAATGGGAAAGGGGGCTTTTAGCGAGAAGAACGTGAGAGGGCAGAACAGATGGGAAAGAAGGGAGGGGCGAGAGCGCATTTTCCAACAAAGCCTTGATGAAAGGAATTTCTGTCCATTTCCCCATCTGGTGACAAAAATTAGCTAAATCAGTTAGGATTTGAAAATGAAAAGTTCCCCCTGGAGGCCATTTTGGTCCGTTATCTAAGCCATAGTACAGTGGAGTTCTGAGGTCTACAGAAGAGTTGGGGTTCCCTGTGACTTCTCAGGGAGTGGGCAGGAACATAAAAAGGCGTCCCTCAAAATGTTTGCACCCACAGGAGAACGGGGGCCAGGCGGAAAATTGAGGTGTCCCTCGAACTTTCTGGGGCCCAGATGGCAGTGGCAAATGGCTAACACGGGGATTGAGAATGTCTTCCCAAATCCACGTGGCCTCGAGCGGACAGAGAGCCCACACACACGTGTGACTTATCAGATGGGCCTCTGGAGCAGACGGTGGAGTGGGGCAAGCTGAGGAGTCAGAGGAAAGGGGGCCTACCTCACTCTTGTTGGTCCAGGTGAGGAAGAGAGCAGCTCAGTAGTTCTCCTGGTCCAGAGGGCTTGCTTCGACCCTGGTACAGGGGAGGTTCAAAACCCTCCTGGGTTTCGGCACCATTATGTAATGACTAGACGACCAGGAGATGAATTAAAGCCTCTCGGCAAGGCCTTGTTGGAAATAGATGCTCTCCGGCCGAATCCTCCCGTCCATCAGAGTGTGTCCGGGAGAAATGGCACTGGGGCATCAGTGCACAGAGAATTTCAAGAAAGCCCAGCCAGGAAGGGGAGGGCTTGGGAGCAGGAAGAGAAGGCCAGAGTCCTTCCTGGATAGGTCAGGAAAACCCACTGATTGACAGGAGGCGTGTCTACTGGTGGTGTCAGCATCTGGCTGGCAGCTCCATTCTGCAGCTACTGACCGGTCCCCCTAATTGAACATCCTGGACCCTGGCCCGACCTAACAATATCAATAAATCCTTGCTCAGCAGTTTTAATTTGCCTCCTTTTGGTCATCGATACCTGACCTTATAGTTAGGAGGAATTATCCTTATCTCCCTGAGTTTCGGGATCTGGTTCATGAAAGGAGTCACAAAAGTCCCCCCTTTAGGGTAACTCGGGTTCCTCTTACTGACATTATTTCAGACTTGAATTTCTACTGCAGATAACAGGTAGTTGACTGAAGAATGTGACACAGCCTGTCTATGTAGGCTAGGCAGGGCTGCAGGTTAATTGCTTCTTGGAAAAGAAAGCATGAGAGGGTCAGCATAGTGGGCTATATTCTATAAAATAAATAATTTTATAGAATTATTTTCTTAACCTTGTGTTCCCACCATTTGCACTTGTCTGTCCCCTAACATTATCAGAATTCTTTTGTTTGTAAAGTACAAACCCATAGCAGTACTCCAAATAGCAAGGATGTCTGTGAGCAAAGGTCTGACCTAAATATCACCCCCTCAGGGGGGTCCTACCAGGAAAATCCTACCATCCTAACTAGAGTGGTGTACACAACCACTGAAACGGGAGTTTTGTTTTGTTGGTACTGGGGATTGAACTCAGGGGTACTTGACCACTGAGCCACATCCCCAGCCCTATTTTGTGTTTTATGTAGAGACAGGGTCTCACTGAGTTGCTTAGCACCTCGCCGTTGCTGAGGCTGGCTTTGAACTCGTGATTCTCCTGTCTCAGCCTCCCAAAGTGCTGGGATTACAGGCTTGAGCCACCGCGCCCGGCTTGAAACGGGAGTTTTGAGATTCGCTGCTTCACCAATTTCCTCTGGGTTCTTGTCTTGCAAATTTTGAAGAATAAAATCCATGGGCAATCATGGAAGGGAACAGTAAATGGAGCAGGATTTATTTAAGTGAGAAGAGATAGAACTCCCGCCATGTGGGAGGGGGCCTGAGAGAGAAAAACTCATTTTGGTGTGCCAGCTTAGGAGTTTATATATGGTTCTGGGTACAGCATGGAGCAACAGCTATGTTAAATAGGCACTGAGAAAGTATCAGGGCTCTTTCCATTCAGTTCATCCCCACCTTCCTTCCCATAACTTCCACCTGGGTTCACTCTCACCTTCCATTGTCCATCTCTGGGACAAAAGAGTTGGCTGGAGGTCTTCCCACAGGGGAGCCTCAAGGTCTTTTACATTTGAATTAGGTCTGGAAGGTGCTCTACAAGTCTATGGGTCAGTCTCCAGGTGTGCTTAAATGGGGCCCATTATCCTGACTGATTAGTCATTTTACTATCTATTCTATTTTATCCTCATTCACCACCTCTATCTCCCTCCTCAATTTTTTACCCTCCCCCCCCCCTTTCAGCAGCACTGGGGATTGAACCCAGGGCCTTGTGCATGCTAGGAAAGTGCTCTACCATTTTACCACTGAGCTACACCCTCAACCTTCCCAATTTTCTTTTCTTTTTTCGGTACTGGAGATTGAACTCAGGGGTACTCCACCACTAAGCCACATCCTCAGCCCTATTTTGTGTTTTATGTAGAGACAGGGTCTCACTGAGTTGCTTAGCGCTTTGCCCTTGCTGAGGCTGGCTTTGAACTCGCGGTTCTCCTGTCTCAGCCTCCCTAAGTGCTGGGATTACAGGCTTGCGCCACCACGACGGCTCCAATTTTATTTTGTTAAAGTACCTTGCAGTATCTGAAATGATCTTATCTATTTGTTTATTTACTATTTATCTCCTTGCCATTAGAATGTAAATTGCTAGAGGGCAGATACTATGGCTTTATTATCACTGGCATCTAGAGCAGCCCAGGGCACAATGGAGGTAGGTTTGTTTGCCTAATGATTGTTCTCTGAATAAGTAACTGTACAGGAACCTCACATCCATTAGTTCTCATAATCAAACAACCCTTCCACTTAAGTACGAAAACTGAGGTTCAGATAGGTTTATACTGTTCCAAGATCTCACAGCTAGTGGACGGTAGAGCCAAGACCTGATTCCCAATTCACTATCTGTTCCTCAAAGTCCCAGTTGTCGCTATGAGAGCTGGGATCCAAAGCGGACTTTCATCTCTCCCACCCACACACACTTGTTTGCTTCAGGCCTTTCTCCGACTCCTAGACTCGCCCCGTTTCCGAGCTGGCTGCCGTGGAAACGGTTCTCCGATTTGGGAGTAGATTTCCGCAGCCTCCGACAGCGAACGTCTGAGATGGGCTGGGGGAAGATGGGCTTCGCGGAAGGGGGAGGGGCTGGGTGGCCTTGGGCGGGTGGTGGAGCGGCTGCGTGCTCCTCCTCGCCCCATCCTCTCTCTCTTTCTTCTTTCCGGAGCACTGGGGTGGGTCCCGCTGGCCGAGTGCTCTGCGCACGTGCAGACCCGATCTCCTAGGCGCGCTCAAGAAAACCACCCAAGCCAGGCGCGGTGGCGCAAGCCTGTAATCCCAGCATTTAGGGAGGCTGAGACAGGAGAATCGCGAGTTCAAAGCCAGCCTCAGCAATGGCGAGGCGCAAAGCAACTCAGCGAGACCCTATCTCTACATAAATCACACAAAAATAGGGCTGGGAATGTGGCTCAGTGGTGGAGTGCCCCTGAGTTCAATCCTCAGTACCAGAAAAAGAAAAGAAAAGAAAAGAAAACCACCCAGCGCCCTGGCACTCGTGCACCAAACCCGCTGCTCTGGTTTTCCCCGGATTTGGTTCTCAGGCGTCTGGAGCCAGCCTCCCGCCTCCACCTGGAGAAAGCAGCCAGCCGCGCTTCCCCTATGTAGGCGTCTGGGTGGTCGCCCAGGAAGTCGGGGCTGGATCTGCTCAGAAAGGATGCGGGAGGGCCCAGCCCCTTGAACGTCTCTCAGGACGAGGGTACCACCTTGTCCCCACCGATGCCCTCGGTTTCCATTTGAGTCTTTGGATTTAAACATTCAGGTCCCCGAGGCTTCTAGCTGGGTCGGGAGGGGCATGCTTGGAGGGGTGGGTGGGAATGAAAATAGGTGAGACGCTGGGCTTAGGTGGCGTGTGTTTGAGGGCGTCATTTCGTGATTTGGGGGAGCATTCTCTAGTACGTGTCTAGATATCTTTCTCTGAACCTGTTCTTCCCTTGTCTCTTGTCCCAGTGAATAAAGATAAACTGATGACTGATAACTGCAATCACCGGAATACGCAGCATTTTGCACCAAACATCTTTTCTAACTTTATTTGGGGTCTGTTGCTGAGTCCTTTGCGCGCTCAATTGTTGTGTCATTTGAGGAGATAATCCCTGCTTAGAGTTTGTTGGTCCACCTGGCAGAGAATGTTAGAATGTGGGACCAGAGCCCCCAACCACTGTCCTTTGGGGAAGGGTTGTTCTGGAGCCGTGGAGGTTCCTCACCCTCCCTGGCCCCCCAATGGATGCTTAGGGTAGTGAGCTTGGGGAATCTGGAAAGTAGAGACCTGCTTGTCCCTCTCCCTCAACCTAGGAGTCTCTGTCGCTTTCCATTATTGCACTGTCTACAAGTCTGTGGGTAGGCTCCAGGTCTTCTTGCAGAGCCAGATCCAGGTAGCGGCCCTCCGGAGAGGACCTCCTGGGGAGAGTAGATGCTCTGGTCTTGCTTGGATCTCTGTAGTGCTGCATCCACTGGAGGAGGAGCCAGCTATGCCTCAGAGTTGAGGCAGGCAGAAGGAGGACACCAGCACTCAGCAGATGTCCACCAGAGGTTTGGTGGTTTGTTGAGTTACATTGCCTGGCACCCAGGGGCTCAGGCTGACCTGGACTGTCCCAAGGGATGCTGTTAATAATTCCTGGGAAGCGGATTGTCTTTAAATGCAAGCGTATGTTGAATCACACCAATCATCAAACATAAACAATTAATGCAAAAAGTGGTGGGTGTGCTGGAGCACCCTAACTAGTATTCAATGCACACTAATTAAACACTATAAGCGAATCATACAATCCTAGGGCAACCACGAGCCTCAAAGTACCTCCAGTTCCACCTGACTTTACTTAGCCAAAGAGTAGACATTGTCCTTGTCCAGTGGTTCTCTCCAGCCCACCCTTGTACGTCAGGGAATGGAATCGATCTGGGGATGGACAGCAAGGCGGCCAGTCTCACTGATGTCCTCAGAGCAAAGCTCTCTGATGTGGCAGGACAAGTGGTTTATATACAGTTACACATTGGTGCTCATTGTTATCATGCTCCAGCATTGTTCTATCTCTAGGTGATGGTCCTTATCAATTGCATCCAGACATGACTAAGCATGCCTGTGGCTGCTGTTCCTTACAGCCAGTAACTTAGTTCCAGCATGTTTATGGCAGATGCTCCTTACATGGACTATGCTGGTTTTGTTTTTGCTTTATTTTGCCTAAGGCTTTGTCACTGCTGCAGAGCTTGGAGGACACTCATAAGCCTGAGGAACCATCCTCTTTGGAGGCCCCTGCGACACATGTACTAGAATGTCGAGATTCCCCAGCTGCAGAGCTACCAGGACGGGAGCCTAGAACTCACTTGCTAAGTAGAATGAGCCTCTGGATGGCCATCTGGGGTTAGATGGAAGTCTGTGGTAGCAAGCCTATACAGGCATGGGAAGGACATTGAAATCTGAGAGACCTATTCAGTACTAAAATAGTTAAGGTGAAAAGTGGCATTAAGGAAGAAATGGATCAAACATGCATGAAGGGAGAAAGGCTGGCCACGTAGGAAAAACGAGTGAGTGGGTGGGAGGAGTGGGAGTGGAGGATAACTTATACAACTTTAAGTTATCTTTTTTTTTTTTGGTACTGGGGATTGAACTCAGGGGTACTCGATCACTGAGCCACATCCACAGCCCTATTTTGTGGGTTTTTAAACAATTTTTTTTTTAGTTGTAGTTGGACACAATGTCTTTTTTAATTTATTTTTATGTGGTGCTGAGGATTGAATCCAGTGCCTCATGCATGCGAGGCAAGCGCTCTACCACTGAGCTACAATCTCAGCCCCCTATTTTGTGTTTTATGTAGAGACAGGGTCTCACTGAGTTGCTTAGTTCCTCGCCATTGCTGAGGCTGGCTTTGAACTCGTGATTCTCCTGTCTCAGCCTCCCAAAGTGTTGAGATTGCAGGAGTGCGCCACCGCGCCCAGCTAACTTATACAACATTTTAAAGAGCATCGCTGCTTGGGAATTGATTCACTGCTTGCCTTCAGCAAACTTCCACTTGCGCATGCGCTATAATAGGTGTTAATGGTGAACTGTGTGTGTGCCTGTTTGGCCACAGAAATAGTGGAAATGCAATCTTTGGATTTGCTTATGCCGGGAAGGGAGTCACTATTAGCTGGTTACTTCACTGTGCTGGGGGAATCCTTAATGAATACATGTGATGCTGCTTCAGTTGGAGGCCAGAGGCTTTGTGAATGCTGCTGTTTCTATCCAAATGGCATTGTGTGGTGTAGAAATTGTCTTGAGGGTGAATGAGCAATAAAATTTGGTTCCCTGTGCATTGATCAGCTGAGCCCTTTTGCACTCCTAAAGGCTGAGGACTTATAGCCCTTGAGTAAAGGAAGGGATTCCTTCCCTGGTCAGACTATGACTTTTGAGGAGGAACTGCCTCTTAAGGGGACAGTGTGCCACTTGGAGCAAAGGCCACAGGGAAAATCTGGGGAGGCAGATTTTGAATGAAGGGGCTGGCATTTTAGGACTGCCTCTGCTTTTTAGTGACTAACCCATCAGTATTTGGGCTCCTCCTTTCTTGCCTCATCCCTGCCTCTTTTCTCCTAATAACAGGCCTTCTCCTGCCTTTGCTTGTCTTTCCATTAGAGCTCAGCACTTCTCTGTACTATTCCTATGAATTGTCCCCTATCAGTCTAAAGTCTAATGTCTTTCACATATTCCTCAGTTACAGGTGCCAGTTTCCTCACTTGAGGAATGCAGTTTCCTGATAAACAGATGCCAACTCACCCCTCAGAATAGGGTTGGGCCAGGGGAGATCATAGTCTACAGTACCTACTGGGCCCCATTTAAACCGTAGATTGACAGGGACTGATAGAGCCAAATTGAATATTCTAATAAGGGCTGATATTGTATTAGTGGGGAAAAAATGATGATTTGAGGGATCCTGGAAAGACATAATTGTTCATTAATTTTCTGCCTTTTCCAAAAGAGATTTGAAGGAAGTGTGGTGTTTTTTGTTTTGGTTTCTTTGGACTGTTAGTTGCAAAAACAGAAAGACATTGGAAATAGCTTGGGCAAAAAGGGGGACATGATAAGGAAGCAGAATGTCTCATGAACCCAAGGGCACAGATGTAGATTGGCTTTAGCCACACGGTGGAAGCAGGGACTGGAAGACTGGACAATGTAGGGTGACCACTGTCTCCATCCCTCACCTCTGCCCATCTGCTTCATTTTCTTTCCTACTACAGCCTGTCTTCCTCTTATTCTCAGGAAATGGTCTCTGCTGACAACTCCTCCATAACTAGTCTGCTAGGGCTAGGGAGAAAGGGTCAGTTACAAACATGACTATTTCTGTGTTAGGATGAAATTTAGCATGATAGGGAATGGGGCACTTGAGAGGTGTTCATTATACTCTGCCCCTTGACTGCCCCTCACATGGGGACATACACATTCATCAGAACACACAAACATTACGTACACCACCCACACAGCCAAGCTTTCCTTCATTCACACTATTTCAAAGATGTCCTGGCCTCATATAATCCTCCTTTGTTATACAAAACAGCAAATATCAGTGGTTGAGTGCACCTGAGTTCAATCCCCAGTAACCCCTCCAGAAAAAAATTGAAGTTCCTTGGAATTTGGTAGGTGCCACAGGAAATTAAAAAAAAATAATTTGGGGCTGGGATTGTGGCGCAGTGGTAGCGTGCTCGCCTAGCATGCGTGAGGCACTGGGTTCGATCCTCAGCACCACATAAAAAAAAACAAAGATATTCTGTCCACCTAAAACTAAAAAATAAATAAATAAATATTTAAAAAAAAAAAAAATTTCAGGGCCACAAAAGGGAATAGAAGCCTATAGTTTTTGCCAGCTGCTTGGCAAAGGAGATAATGACCTAGTCCCAAGTTTATGTTCTTAGCCCCCTCGTGGGCAATGACAAGTACCAGGAATCTCTACACAGCACGCTATGTGTCCAACTGAGGCTTGGGTGGGGACTTGAGCCAGCTTGCAAGGGGCTGAAGCCCATCTCCACCATTTATTTTCTGTGGGATTTTAAGGAAGTTATCTAACATCTCTCTGCCTTGGGAGACTTTAAATAAAGCAAATCGCCTTCCACAGTATGGGGAGGTGTCATCCAATCAGTTGTAGGCCTGAAAAGAACAAGGAACTGACCTCCTTAAGTGAAAGGCAATTCTTCTAGCAGATAGACTTTGACTTTGAACTGCAACAAATCTCTCTCTCTCTCTCTCTCTCTCTTTCTCTCACTGTACATCATATTGATGCTGTTTCTCTGGAGAATCCTGAGATACAGAATTATCATTAGAATTAGATGAGCTCCTGCACATAACACTTTTCAAATAGGGCAGGGATAGGGGCTATGCTAGCAGACTGTCTTCAGTATTTCCACATCCAGTTGAACTTCAAGGATACCTGTGCTCTCTTGCTCTTTGAACATATCCCAAAGCTATTGAAAATACCCTCAAACCTTCAGCAAGGAAGCAAGAGACATTTGGATCTCCCTGCAAGTCCGACACTCAGAGGTGGCACAGCAGGAAGTTAGAGGCTGCCCCTAGACACTGTCTGCAATGGCTCTTGGTGTTGCAGCACCAACAACTGTGGCATATGCAGCTGGGAGCCACAGCTTGGAGGACAGCCTCTTGGGTAGACCCTGAGCCAACAGACTCCACCTACAGCTTCCTGGTGGTGTGGATCAGAGCTTCCTCTAGACAGCTTCAAGTTTTTTTTTTTTTTTTTTGGTACTGGAGATTGAACTCAGGGGTACTCGACCAATGAGCCATATCCCCAGCCCTATTTTGTGTTTTATGTAGAGACAGGGTCTCACTGAGTTGCTTAGTGCCTCGCCGTTGCTGAGGCTGGCTTTGAACTCGCAATTCTCCTGTCTCAGCCTCCCAGAGTGCTAGGATTACAGGTATGTGCCACTGTGCCTGGCTGAGAGCTTCAAGTTTTTAACCTTGAAAATGGAATTGATTAGAACTGTGATGCCCAGTGCAAGGCAAAAGAAGCAAACAGTTTGATCTCTCTGTTTTTGAGAGACTTCTCTGAGGCCTTCGGTCATGTAGAGAAGAAACAAAGTCTAAGACAAAATGGGCTCCTGTCCTTAAGATAGTTGAGACATCAAATTCAGATGCAAGTTTTATATTTGCCACATTTAGCAGAAAACACAAAATGCTGTGTTGATACACTGAACTGATCTAGAATCCATCCCAATCAGCAAGTTCATTATGTATAGCTTTCTTGTTTTTGGAAGTGGAGAGTCAGAATCTTGGCTGTAGAGTCCTGAGATTCCTTGGGAGTTTATATAGTTAGCAGCAGAAAGTAGCCACATTTATCTGGATCTTAGGTAAAAACATCCTTTTCAAAATATGAGACTCCTCTTCCATTACAGGGCATGTCTAAGAGCTGGCATACAAAATTTGGGAACATTCTCATCCCCTTAGGAGGATCCTGACAGAATCCACCAAATTTATGGAACATGTTAACAATGTGGCCTGAGCAAGAAGGTCAGTGTGTCCAGAAGGTGGTATCTTTGGTTCATGCTTATGAGGCAGCTGGGACTAATGTCACAAGTGTGAGCTCCTCTCTTTCCTATTTGTTTTATGCTTATGCACTAATCTTATTAAACTCTCTGTGGGGATAGTTGTGGTGGTTGAGCTATGCTGATCTCTCTTACCCATCCAGTGAGCAGTGAAGCCAAGAGATTATATCTACCTTTTATTGCTGCAGTAGTTCCTCCCTGCCACCCCAACATGGTTTCACTTTCAGTTACCTGTGGTCAAATTATCCCAAGAATATTAAATGGAAAATTCCATAAATAAACAATTCCTAAGTTTTAAATTGTGTGTCATTCTGAGTAACACGATGTAATCTCTCGCAGACCTGCTCCGTACAGTCTGGGAAGTGAATCATCCCCTTCTTGTGTGTATATATACACTGCTGTGTATGCTACTGCCTGTCAGTCACTCAGTAGCTGTCTGGGTTATCAGACCGACTGTCACAGTATCATAGTCCTTGGGTTCAAGTACCTTTCTTTTTCTTTTTATTTTATTTTTTTTTATTTTTTATTTTTTATTTTTTTTTTGGTGCTGGGGATTGAACTCAGGGGCACTCGACCACTGAGCCACATCCCCAGCCCTATTTTTTGTGTTTTATGTAGAGACAGGGTCTCACTGAGTTGCTTAGCGCCTCGCCATTGCTGAGGCTGGCTTTGAACTCGCGATTCTCCTGTCTCAGCCTCCCTAAGTGCTGGGATTACAGGCTTGAGCCACCGCGCCCGGCTTTTTTTTTTTTTTTTAAAACATTTTTTTAGTTGTAGATGGACACAATGTCTTTATTTTATTGCTTTGTACGTGGTGCTGAGGATCGAACCCAGGGCCTCACGCATGCAAGGCAAGCACTCTACCGCTGAGCTACAATCCCAGCCCCCCTTTCTTTTTCTTTAATAGTGGCTCCAATGTGCAAGAGTAGTGATGCTAACAATTCAGATATGCCAAAGAGCCAGGTGCTGTGGCGCACATCTGTAATCCCAGCACTTTGGAAGGCTGAGACAGGAGAATCACAAGTTCAAAGTCAGCCTCAGTGATGGCGAGGTACTAAGCAACTCAGTGAGACCCTGTCACTGCATAAACATAAAATAGGGCTGGGGATGTGGCTCAGTGGTTGAGTGCCCCTGAGTTTAATCTCTGGTTCAAAAAAAAAAAAAAAAAAAAAAAGATATGCCAAAGAGAAGCCACAAGGTGCTTCTTTTAAGAAAAAGGTAAAAGTACAATGAGATAGAGAAAGAGGGGCCACATGTATTTAACTATCCACACACACACATATATTCTGCTTTATTATGGGTCATTGTTTCTCTCTCTCTCTCTCTCTCTCTCTCTCTGTGTGTGTGTGTGTGTGTGCTAGGGATTGAACCTAGGGGGCTTAACCACTGAGCAACATACCTAGTCTTTTTTATTTTTTTATCTTGATACAGGGTTTTGCTAAGTTATTTAGGGCTTTGCTAAGTCACTGAGGTTGGTTTTAAACTTGCGATCCTCCAGCCTCAGCCCCCCAAACTGCTGGAATTACAGGTGTACACCACTGCACCCAGCTATTGGTAATCTCTTACCAATGGAGATTGAAGTCAGGGGCACTGGACCACTGAGCCACATCCCCAGCCCTATTTTGTGTTTTATGTAGAGACAGGGTCTCACTGAGTTGCTTAGCGCCTTGCCATTGTTGAAGCTGACTTTGAAATTGCAATTCTCCTGTCTCAGCCTCCCTAAGTGCTGGGATTACAGGCTTGCGCCACCGCGCTCGGCTTATTGGTAATCTCTTATTGTACTTAATTTATAAATTAACTTGATCATAGGTATGTATATATATGAAAAACAATTATAAGAATCAGTATTATCCACAGATTTAGGCATCCACTGGGGGTCTTGGAATATATCCCCTGCAAAACAGGCAGGACTAATGTACAACCTATGTGTTGGACACTGATCTGAGCACCTATGTGTACTATTTCATGTACCCTTAGAACAACCCTCAAGGTCAGGGAGACAAAAGAGATCTCCCCACCCAGAGACCCCTCACTGTGCAGTGGATGGGAAGGACAGAGGCCAAGGGACTCTAGTGCAGTGGCTGACTGGGGATGGAGATAAGATCAACTTGTGATTCTGAATCTTGGGCAGGGGTAGAGTATGAGTGAATCTTTGATTCACTAGAGTCATGGGTGTGGTCTATTAACTTGGAGATTATTATTAGTAGGGTGGACTCTAGTATCACATGGATAATGTGATGATCAGGGAGGGAATTAAGAGAAATAGCCAGAGAAATTTCCTTTACCATTTACCTATTAATAAATCTTTACTATTCCCCATGTGCAAGGCACTGTACTAGGCACCAGGAAGGAATTGAAGAGCAGATTAGTGGCTATTGCCCTCAGGAAGCTTACCATTTAGTGGGAGGACATGAGCAATGGAGCAGCAGGGATGATGACATGTCTGATGGGGCAAGAGGGACACAGGGTGCTGCAGGAGCACAGGGCAGTGTGATACCTAAACCCGATGTAAGGGCATGGAATCACTTTCTACAGGAGGAATCTTTCAGCTGAAACCTAGACTCCATTCCCCCTGAGGGCCCCTCCTTTATCCCTCCTGGCTCTAGGAATCCATCTAGACTTCAGAAACAACATTTGAATCAATATAAAAGCCAAGTCCAACATGACAACTGGAGGGGCCCACAGTCCCACCCCACTTCCTTTATTTATTTATTTTTTTTGACTTAGAAACATAAACAACCTTGACTACTCTGTAACCTGGCCAGCTGCATGTTTTCCTCTGAAGGATGGAAGCCAAGCTGTGGCCTTGGCCATTCCTAGGCACTGATAAGTTGTCTAGATTAAACAATGAGAGATCAAACTTGTTAAAACACGAAGAAACTATCTCTGGCCCTGAAATTCCATAAACTCTCACATAAACTCATGACCCAACCCTCTCTCATGAATCTGCCTGCATAGAACATCTTTCTTGGTATTCGTCTAGAGAATGCTGATACCTTCTATAATAAATGCTTTAGATAGATTACCCTGGCATTTAGTGCTTTTTTCTTTGGAACCCCAATCAGCTCTACCTTGGGATGATTTGGGATAGTCCCTGGCAGGAATTTCCCTGCCACTACTTTTTTTCTGGCTGGATAGAATAACTGAAAAATAAATCTTTCCCCCTCCTATTCACAAGTCATTCAAACTCCCCAAGTACACATCCATTTCCATTGTCTAAGCCAGAGGCAAACAGTCCCATGGCCTCCCTAATCCTGTGTGCATCTGGATGGGACAAGGAGGACTCTGGGCTTGGCTGTTAGGGCCACAAGACCAGGCTCTTCAAGCTCTGCAGGAATCTCGCCAGCTTCAGAAGAACATTCCCTGACATGTTGATATCCTACCAGGACAGTAGGCTGTGAAACTCAAAGGAGGTAGTCTGCGTGCCTGTGAGGCATCTCTGGGCAGGGATGCCCATCAGGGGGCATCACCCATAACTTTAGAGCTAGAAGGCAACTCAAATAACAACTTATTTATAGATAAGAAACTGAGACCCAAAGAAGGATCAGGCAGAGCCAGGACTCAAAGGTGACTGCTCAGACTTCAGTTGCTGAGCCTGTTAGAGACTCCCTGAGTCTCTCCCCGACTTCTCCCAGAGTTCCATAATTAGGTGAGGGTGTATCTCCTTCAAGGCTCGGTAGAGCTGGTCTTTGCAGGCCCAGTCCCAGGACCGGCTGAAGCTGAAGAGCTTGCGCATCTGGCCTGGCTTGGTGGTCTCAGCCCGTACCTTCTCATACTGTTCTTCGCTCAGCACCTTTCCATGCAGCTTGTCCAAGACAGGGTCCACTGATGTCACTCGGGCCACCAGCTGCTCCCGATGCCGGTCCACAAAGTGCAGTGAGCCTGAGGCATCTGCGGGTGAAGATGAGGCTGTCAATGAGCAAGGAAAGGCTCCCACCATGGGCTTTACCTCTGATCCCACAGTTCTAGCTCTTTTCACTCACCTCACCTGCATCTCTGGCTTCCTTCTCCCTCTGGAAAGGCATTTGGCCACCAGAAAAGCACCTCAGCCCTTCCTCATGCCAGCATCTAGCCTAGCATTCTGATGGAGTGGAGAGGAAGGATTCATGATGGGGCACCGTGGCTGAGGGTGGGGCTGCCAGGGCCTCCATGGGCAGTCCTGCCCCCCTTTCTTTAGGCAGATGGGGAGGGATTCTGCCCTGGGCATACGTCACTCTTGAACCAGATCCCTGGTGGGGCTTGCAATGAGAAGGTCCCCTCCTTTCTCTCTTCTCTTCCCTCCAAGACCAGAAAGTACACTCAGGACTACAGTTGGCTCCTGTGGCATTTAGATAGATTACCCTGGCATTTAGTGCTTTTTGTGTTACTGATAGCTGTTACTGACCTTTGGTGACTGGAGGGATCAGAGCTGCAGGTCTAAGGTCACCTGGAGGAAAAGAGAGTTGTAGAAGCATTTGTAATGGTTACAAACATGTATGACACACCTTGAAACTCCCACCCATTTCTGAGATTCTTTGATTCTGAGAAAAAAGTTACAGACAAATTGTGGTAGAATCTGGAGTAAGGCCTAGAAGGGTCTTTAGGGATTATCTAGATGAATCCCTTCCTTATGCATATGGGGAAACTGAGGCTCAGAGGGAATGATCAGAGACTAATAAAGAGAGAGAAATTATCTGAATGAGCAATAGCAGTTCCTCCCATAACATCTCAGACTCAGGGTTTTACCCTGTCTTGGCCTGCACTAAATCTCTGATGGAGAACTATCCAAGTCCCTTGCCAGATAGCTTAAACTATTTGACATCTTATTCTGAACAAAAAGAATTTTTTTGTTCTCTTTGTTCTTGTTTGATCTTCTATGCACACAGACCAAATATGCGCAATCTGAATTAGGATATCAGAATCAAGAACAAGCAAATCTTTGCACATAGGAATAATGAGTGAATTTTAACAAGAAAGACAGCAGCAGCAGCAACAACAAAACAGCAGCCAATGAAGGGGCTTAAAAAATTATTTCCATAGAGGGGAAGGGGCAGTTTGCAGCAGTTCATATGAATGAGGTCCGAGAGTTGGAACAGACTCTAAGTTCAATAGACCCAAAGGGCAGGGAAGTGGGCACAAGCACCCAGGTTGTGGTACTGGGGGCACTGGCTCCATTTGTATGGCAGGGTGGGTGTGGGAGGAGAGTGTTCCTCATACTTGATTTCGACTGAAAAATCTCAGAGTAGATCCTGACTCATGCGCAAACTGGAGCATCTATTGAGGAAGGTGACGGGGTAGCCAACAAATTAAAAACCAAAGTATAAGAGGAATGATAGAGGGAACTGGAGAAGTTTAGCTTGCATCAGGATAGACATGAGGGAGGCCACAAATTCAGTCTTCCAGTATCTGAAGACTGTTCCCTAGGGAGGAAGGTAGAATTCTGTGAGCTTCAGGAGACAGAAGTAAGATTGATAGGAGGAAAAGGTTGGCTTAACATAAGGAAGAAGAACAATATTGCTACTATTTATTAAGGATCACTGCTTGATGCATGTGCAGACATCATTTTATTTAGTCTTTCCAACAACCCTATCAGTTGGTCATTTTGAGCCTCATTTTATAGATGAGGAACACCTGACTCAAAATAATTTTCCCAAGGTCATCCAGCAAGTAAATGCTGGGGTGGGATTCTAACCATGTCTGAGGCTAGGGCTGGTTATTTCTAAGCCAAGGCTGAGTCCAGCTCATCCCTTTTCCACCACGCTGTGGAGCCTGTGTCAGTCCAGGAGGTGCTGTCACCATTGTTTGACAGCTGACAAGGTCCGGTTGTCCCTAGAAATACTGATTACGGTTTTGGGGGGCATTGGTGCTGGGCTAAGAGACTGTAAGGTTTCTTTACCCCTAAAAGTTCATTTTTTGATTTCCTTTTGTCTATTTTGAAAAGACTGACGGATCCTGGACTATATGATATTGGTGCAAGGTTGGTAAAAGTGGCTAAATCCATCAATGGTAGAACCATCTAGTGCTCACTCTCTCATTTCATATCCAAGCTATCATGAGAAACTGTGTCAAAAGCCTGGCAGATTCAAAATCTGATTCAAGAGCAGTGTGGAGCCAGGCATGGTGGCACATGACTGTAATCCCAGTGACTCCTGAGGCTGAGATAGGAGGATTGCAATCTGGAGGCCAGTTTCAGCAGCTTAGCCAGATCCTAAGCAACTTAGCGAGACCCTGTCTCAAAATAAAAAATAAAAAAGGACTGGGGATGTGGCTCAGTGGTACAGCATTCTCGGGTTTAATCCCAGTACCAAAACCAAACAAACAAATAAACACTCCCCCAAAAAAACACAAAACAAAAGGTCAGTGTGAAGATACAACAGTACATAGGAGACAAAATGAGGGCTTGAGTTTAAATTCTAGTTATACCAGCTGTTACATAACTTGAAAAAGCCACATAACTTCTTTGGGCTATTCTCCTTAATGAATTATGAACCAATACCCACTCCAACACCTTCTTTCCCAGACCTCTGAGCTTTCTAGACTTGTCCTGCTTTTACCTGGTTTCAGCAGGGCCTTCCATACTACAGTTCCACCTTTCTTGTCTTTCATTTGCAGCCTGATCCCGGACCCCAAGTGGCCAACGTAGAACTCAGAGAAAAGCTGAGGTTCTCCTGGGCTCCGATAGCAGAGCTCTAATTCCTGAAGAGAAAAAGAGTTGCCATGTGAGAAGACACTGTTCATCTTGCAGATGAGGTCTTTCCTTACCTGATACCTTCTTGGCCTGGCCCAACCCCGTAAGGATACTGATTATCTCTTGTACTGAAATCAGTCTCCAACTTCAGACCACAAATTCTGACTCAGAAGGATGAGGACACAGCTGAGTACCCCATGCCTGAATCATCCTAAGGGCTCATCCTAAAGGTAGTGCTCCTGCTCCTAAGGCAAATCTTTCTTCCTCCATCTGGAACTGGATCCGTCTTCATCTCTCTCCCTTATCTGGAATCCAAACCCTCATGTCTCCAGTCTAGAGCCTTTCTTCCTGATGGATACCATACTCAACCCACTTTCAGTCAATAGAAAATTTATATCCATCCTCTTGCTGAAATCAAATCCAAGGTAGAACTCATGATTTCTGACTGTTTTTCAAACAGGCTCCTCATATTTCCTCAAACTCAGTTAATGGCACTAGCATCTAATGAGCGCTCAGTTTCCAGATTTAAGCATCATTGTTGATTCTTTCCTTTTCCTCCTCACGCACAGCCAATCTACCAAGTCTTGTTGCCTCTACCTCCACAATATCTTCCTCCCTTCTTCCCTCCTTTCTTTTTTTCTTCTTTCCTTCCTTCCCTACTTCCTCCCCTCTCTCTTTTTCTCTTTCCCTTTTTGTGGAACTGGGGATTGAACCCAGGAGAAGTATTCTACCTCTGAGCTACATCTCAGCCCTTTTTATTTTGAGGTTGGGTCTCACTAAATTGCCAAGTTTGGCTTTGACCTTGTGATCCTCCTGCTTCAGCTTCCAGAGTTTCTAGGGTTAGAGGTACACATCACCATATCCAGCTTCCAAAATAGGTTTTGAGAGCAGTTAGACTAATAGTACTATTTTTGGGAAGGGGTACTAGGTATTGAACCCAGGGGTGCTTTACCATTGAGCCACATCTCCAGCCCTTTTAACATTTATTTGTGTATTTATTTTATTTTGAGGCAAGGTCTCGCTAAGCTGCTTAGGGCCTCTCTCAGTTGCTGAGGCTGTACTCAAACTTCCCATCCTCCTGTCTCAGTCTCCCAAGTCACTGGGATTAGAGGTGTGCATCACCATGCCCGGGAGTCCTTCTGGTTTTGGTAATCATCTGTTTCCTTTGTCCTGAATCCATCAACTCTTCTCATCTCCATTGTCCCTTTCCTAGTAGAGCCACCATGAACTCTCACCTGCAGAATTGCAGCAGCCTTTTGACTTGGATCTCTGCTCCTAATCTTGCCTGCTTATCATCCATTCTCAGCCGAGGCATCTTTACAAAAGTAAGTCAGGTCTTATATTATGTTTAGATCCTCCACGGACTTCCTATTGCACTTAGAACAAAATCCAAACTCCACGCCAGGTGCAAATGGACCAAAGAGCCTGGAAGACTTTGCCTCTGATCTGACCCCATCATTTATCTTTAGATAAGATATTCAGGAATTTTTCAGAGGCTGCTGATTTCAGAACTGGACAACTTCTGCTGAGATGTCAGAACAAGGTTTTTTCATTCTTCAATACCCTTTCGTATCCCTTTAATTCTATTACTAATCTATTACTGTCTATGACTCCACTTTGACAACCTCTAAAACACTAATATACTCTCCCTTATCTTCAGCCTTTTATTTCTGATGGCCTGTTTTCCTTCTACCACTTAAGAAAAACCAAAACTCTCTTATACATTTTCCCCAGACCATAACAACTGCTCTGAATTTATCTGCCTGTTGAATCTACTAGCCTCCCTCTTTTCTTGCAGATAAAAATCTAATAGCTAGGGGCTGGGATTGTAGCTCAGCGGTAGAGCGCTTGCCTCGCATGCGTGAGGCCCTGGGTTCGATCCTCGGCACCACATACAAAGCAATAAAATAAAGACATTGTATCCATCAACAACTACAAAAATATTTAAAAAAAAATCTAATAGCTAGTCAAGGGAGAGTTTTCACTATAGCAAATACTTCTCATTTAACTTTCACTTGTTGCAAGGGGACAATTTGTGACTAGGGAGCGGGGGAAAAAGCTGGCCACTAAAGTTTTTTTAATAGACTCAGTTGGATTCTGGATGTTTATCTTGATTGGATCTCATAATCTGGGCTTTTGAGACCTGTTACAAAAACGTTATGGTTTTGGTAATTGCAGTTGTCTGTTGTATCCTGTCCTGAGTCTTAAATGTTTCTGCATAACTACTGTCATTTCAGATGGTTTAAAGACTCATTTTACACTCATCTAACCATGGTTCAACTATAAACCACCATTCACTGGAGGCTTCTCTGATCTTAAGCAGCAAAACCTGGGCAATGATGATATCATGAATTAATGCCCAGTAATACAATCTCATCTGCTTTTGGCCAAAGGGGGACAGTGGTACTGAGAAAGAACACAAAATAGCCCCTGGTGTCAGGAACTAATCTGAGGCTCACAGCTAGACCTCAATGTCATTACAAACTGATCTGAGGCTTGCAACTCAGCCTGTTGGACATACACGGAACATCTACTTTAGACAGGTTACCAGGCAGCCTAGAAAATGCCAATCATCCCCTCCACCATGCACTAAATGACTGCTATTTCTTTAACAATTACAGTTTTATGCTCGATCTATTTATTTATTTATTTATTTAGGTACTGGGGTTGAACCCAGAGGTGCTCTACCAATGATCTACATCCCTAGCCCTTTCTAAAATTTTTTTGTGTGAGACAAAGTCTTGCTAAACTGCCCAGAATGGTCTTGAATTTATAATCCTCCTGGATTACAAGTGTGCATCACTATGCCTGGATATAATTGCTTTCTTTAGCTTGCCCTCCTAGAGATTTATTGAGATGCTCAGTCATAGAATTGCTCCTGTTTTCTGATAATATCCAATCCGGAGCAAATCTGTTTCCTTAGACATTTCCTAAAATTACCCAACTGGGGCCGAGCTCCTATAGTAGCTTCTTTTTAACATTCTTTTACTGAGATGGCCTATGATTTCCTATGGTGTGTATTCTCCTGCTGCAATAAGTAATAAACCCAGTGTGTTTGATTACAGGTGTGTTCCTGGTGCATTTTGACAGGAAGGCATTGATACCCTATAGTCCAAACATGTCCTAGTGCCCTCAAATCAAACCTCATCATCCTCCCCATCTTGAATGTGATCCTTTCTCCCTCTAACTTCCTTTCTTTCACTCTTTGCAGCATTCTTACCCTAAATTCCACTTGCTTTCTGCTCAACCCCAATTCACCTGGTCCCTGGGAAAGCCCTGAGACCTGCCCTGTATGCTTTCCTAAGCATGACTTCTGATTCACTGAAGGGCAAACATCTGGACTGCTCACTTTGGGGATGATTTCCAGTTTCCTTGAAGCAGACACAGTATAGCGGGAGCCCAGGTAAAGGGGGATCACGGGAGGTGGCTTGTGTATTCGCACAAACTGGAACTTCTTTTCTTCATCATCTATGGCCTGAGGGATATACAGAAAAATAGTTAAGGGAGATCTGCCCTACAGAATCTGGTCTGAATAAGGTGAGATGGTGTTTGGGTATGTCAGTGGGTTTGTATGGGTGACCACACCACCTCTGCTTCCCTCTTCCCTGATGTGATGTCACATAGACAGCCCCAAGCTTGGCCTCTGCTATGTTCAGGGTAGAAATAGGGTCATTGCCAGAGAAGAAGGGAGGATAGAGAAAGGCCACAATTTGGGGCATAGAAGCTTGCCCTCCTTTTGACTCTTAGAAACAGGTTGCAAAAGGTTGTCTAGAGATAAGTGGTGGAGCAGCGAACATAGTTTGGGGGAACTTGAGCATCAGAAGATTAGTCCACCCTGAGCAGAGGGCAAGATTATTCACCCCTATCAAAGTTCTTTCCTTCAAGAGTCCCATCCTTATTCCCACTTGAGGATCCCTCTAGTAGGCTTTCCGGCTGCATCTCATGTTTACTGTCTGCCCATCCCGGCCCTGCCTTTTTGGTTCTTAGCCTCACCTTCCGAATGGAGCAGTCACTAGGGATCAGGTAGAGGTGGAAGGAGGTGACTTCCTTGGGATGGAGTTGATGGTACAGCAATGTGGTGGAGGTGATGGGGATGAAGCACAGGGCGCTGGGGATCATTCTCAGCAGGATTCCCATGGGGGAGAAGCTGGGGTTTTCCAGGATTGCGTAGTGTGGCTCCACCCTGGCTGGCTTCTCCAGGAGCATCCCCTCCTCTTTAAAGTGGGCCACATGGAACAGGGAGATGTCCACATGCCCCCCTGTCAAAGAATGGATTTGAGAGGTGTGGATTCAGTGTCCTCACAAAGTCAGGCTTGGCTAGGGTAGTAGGATACCTGGGTTTCGGCTCAGCGATCTTCCTGGGGGAGACCTAGAGCTATGGTCTGAATGTTTGGGTCCTTCAAAATTCACATGCTCAGATCCTAACCCCCAAGGTGATGACACCAGGAGTATCTGAGAGATGATGATGTCATGGAGGTAGAACCCTCATGAATAGAATTAGTGTCCTTATAAAAGAGACCCCAGGGAGCCCCTTTATCCTGGGAAGATACAACTAAAAGGTGCTCTCTAATGAGAAAGAAACTCCTTGCCAGACACTGAATCTATAGGCACTTTTTTTTTTTGTACTGGGGATTGAACTCAGGGGCACTTGAACACTGAGACACATCCCCAGCCCTATTTTGTGTTTTATGTAAAGACAGGGTCTCACTGAGTTGATTAGTGCCTCTCGGTTGCTGTGGCTGGCCTTGAACCTGCGATTGTCCTGTCTCAGCCTCCCAAAGTGCTGGGATTATAGGTGTGTGCCACCATGCCTGGCTCTACAGGCACCTTGATCTTGCACTTCTTAGCCTCCAGATCTGTGAGAAACAAATTTATTTTTTATAAACTATTGAGTGTATAATATTTTACTATAACAGCCCAACATAGGGAAGGGGGGCATGTCTGGGCAGTTCGGAGAGGTGGCTTCAGCGGTCATGGGCAATATTGTCTCTATGATGGGAGCACCACAGGAGCCCCGACCCTTGAGCCCCCAAACTCAGACACAGCTCCAGCTTCTAGCCCTGGAGCTGGGAAAGATACTGAAACTATGGGTTTTGCTGGTGTGGATTCTGTAACTCTGAGGACCTGTTGAGCGATGCTGGCAGGTTTGAGAACAAGAAGGCAGGTAGAGAACAAGAAGGAGGATGGGGTGGAGGGAAAATGGAGTGACCAAGGGCAGCCTACATTGTCCACCTGTTTGGCTGCCATTCAAACTATTATTTTGGGACCACTTCCTCCACCTTTGTGTGAGTATTGGCAGGAGGCAAGCTGAGACTCCCTCTCAGGAAGCAGCTACTCCCTGGCAGGTACGACACAGGTGTGTGACCCAGGCTTAAGTGGGTGCTCTTAATCAGGACCTAGAGTCTAGAGGGGTGAAGTTCAGATGAAGAGACAGCTGGAAATAATTTTGGCAGTTGCAGTGGGCTCAAGAGTCCAGTGGTCCTCATGGCAGAAGGATCCCACAGGGACTGTGACTGCAGTAGAGATCACTTTATATTTTCTTTTTTTTAAAACATATTTTTTAGTTGTCAGTGGACCTTTATTTTATCTATATGTTGTGTTGAGAATCAAACCTAGTGCCTCACACATTCTAGGTAAGTGCTCTACCACTGAGCTACAACCCCAGCCCCTAAATTTTCTTTGTGTGACCTTGGCTGTATCCTCGGTTTCACAACATCATTGGTTCACTGTCCCCCTCCCCCAACCCCCGACTTGTCACATAATCTTTTGTTAAGAATATGGCTATTCGAGAATATTCTAATACATTTCTTTACTTCTTAAACAAACCAGAATTTATTTCTTTGATTGTAACCTCTGACTAATGTATCAGATAGGGATGTTGAAGCCATAAGAGAGAGCTCAAGGGATGAAGGCTGGGTATGGGAGAGACACCGGCTTAGAGGTCAGGAGTTCTGGCTCCATCCTTATGTTGTCTGGCAACCACTGCAATGCAAGTGGTATGTGGGTAGCAAGACATCCATCTAGCTGGACAAGGTCCTTAGTGTGGGCATCAATCAGAACATTACTGAGTGATATTAATTCTAGAAGGGGTCATAAGGACCATTACTTAAGACCATGCACTTATTAATTGCATTTTTGGATAAAAATAATATCACAGTGATGGACCTCTGAAAAAACTCAAGAATTCACCTGTGAATTTCACTAATCAAGCAACACAACTATTCTGATCATCGGTTCCTTTTCTGTTACAGCCTTTCTCCGCAGCAACACTTCCCACATGTCCATCCTAGTCCAGGTAGCTTTTTCTCCTGTTTTTCCCACACTGGCTTAAATTGTTGCAAGCATCTGTCAGATCTTTCTCATAATCACAGCATGTGATCCCTGCCAGTGGATGCCTCTCTCTGCAATTCACCATCTGCTTCTGCTTGCAGTGTTGAGTTTGTTTCCAAGTTTTCACCATGATAAATAGTACCGCAATGCACATATTTCTGCACAGAACTTTTCTATTTCCTTTGGATAATTGACTTGGAACCAATAAGTACCAAGGGATGAGAAAAGGATATGAAAGCATATGGCCTTCCCCCATCTCCAAAATTGCTTTTCTAAGAGGTGGTACTGCTTGCTTGGCACCGTCATCAGTGACACTAGGTGAATGGTCTCACCTGGACCTCCACAGTACTGAAATGTCTGAAATCCTGGGAAGGAAGCCCTTCTCCCAAGGCCACACAGCCAGCCATAGCCCTAGTGACAGATTCTGGCACTCTGACCATAGTCTGTGCCATGCTAATTTTAGGTGAATTCTGGAAGGTGCTCTGACTCTCCAACTTACCTTCTTGCTAGGGTATCCTGAGAAGTTTTCTGAGATGCAGAACTTTTAATGCTAAGACCAGGAAGGTCCTGGGCCATATAAGATGATTTGGTCCCTCTTTTTAATATATATTTTGTCCCTTTCACAGACTGTAGCAGAATCACCTTCTCCCAACTTCCTGACCAACAGTGTATTTGTCCGATAGGCTGGAGGGAGAAGGTTAGCAGCAGGGAAGATTGTGGTTTGGAGAGGAAGAAGCTTGAGGGATGACTGGGGCAAGTATCATTGGCAGGAAGACCAGGGCCTTCAGCCTGGAGCTGCCTTTGGCTGGTTTCATTAGACATATTCAGAATAAGCCATCAGAGGTAGGAGTATTTCTATGGAAGGTTCTGAGGCCCGGCCTCCTATTTACTTATGGATGCTCTATGGATGTAGTTGGGAACTGGGACACAGGCGCACACAGTGCTGGAGTTCATGGCCCAACAAGGAAGACAGACAGTGAATAGATAACCGTCTGAAGGGTCATCAGTGCTCTGTCAGGTGGCCTCCTTTCCCCCCCAGCTTCATGCCCAGCAATTGTCTTGGTCACTGCTGCTCCCATCTACTAGGTAGATCTTACTTTTTTGGACCCTGCCCTTGGGCCTGTGACCTGATGCCACCCTGGCCCTGTCTTTGCTGAGAGTTGTTAGCCCCTTTCAGGCTCAGGCCAGCTGTTGACTTTCTTTCTCAAGGAGGGACAGTGAAATTCCCATGTAAAGACTGTCCAGCAATGCAGTTAAATGATAAGGACTGCCGGGTGCGGTGGCGCACGCCTGTAATCCCAGCACTTAGGGAGGCTGAGGCAGGAGAATCGCGAGTTCAAAGCCAGTCTCAGCAATGGCGAGGCGCTAAGCAACTCAGTGAGACCCTGTCTCTACATAAAACACAAAATAGGGCTGGGGATGTGGCTCAGTGGTCGAGTGCCCCTGAGTTCAATCTCCAGTACCAAAAATAACCAAAAAACAAAATAGGGCTGGGGATGCGGCTCAGTGGTTGAGTGCCCCTGAGTTCAATCCCCAGTACCAAAAAAAAAAAAAAAAGGTAAGGACTGCTTGAACTTGACTCTTAGCAATGCAGCTCGGAGCAAACTACATAACATCCCCATACATCATCTGAAAAGTTCAACCAATGAGTGTCTACCCACTATGGTTATGAAGATTGAGTAAGCCTGTGTCTTAGGATAGCAGGAGCTTTCTTATTATCATGGATGAAATGCAGCTTGGCCAACTATATCATCACTTGACTCTTGTGGTTCTTTCCTCAAACAACTTGGTTCAGTCCTCCTGGGAACCTTTGGGGTATGGGAAGGAAAAAGTAGTAAGATCTTTTGAAGATGGAATTCACTGAACCTGAGTAGATTTGGGGCTCTTTACTGCTGTACAGTCAGAAGGTATTGGTCCTGGAGAGCCAATGTGGGTCCCAGCAATCTAGTCTGGGTGAGCTCCTTGGATGGGTGGAGTGAGTACAGTTAGTTTAATATCATCTAACTTCGAGTCACGGCACCAAATGTTAGGGTATCAGCCAGCCATACAGGACACCTCATGCAGCCAGGAGATCCTTTATTCAGGGGGGTGGGCACCCAGGAGGAGGAAGGAGAAAAAGGGCAGAGGGCATGTGGGACAGGGAATTTATAGGGCTTGCTACAAAAACATGGCAAGCTATGGATTGGTCACTTTAGTGGCAGATAAGCGGCAGCGGTCTTCTTTTGATGTGCTAACCTGAGCGGTTAGGCTTTGTTTTTTTCCGGTGGAAGATTCAGGAGAGGAGCTGCCTGGGGCTGGAGCTGCTTTAGGCTTTTAGGGAAGGGGTGCTAAAAACTGCGTACAGAAAGGGCTGTTTTTTACTTTATAAGTACAACAAAAATGAGGGAATTCACCTTTCCAGAGGGCAGGCCATGTAGAGAACAGGGGTCTATGTTTATTTTATTTATTTATTTATTTTTGGTGCAGGGGATGGGACCCAGAGGTGCTTTACCACTGAGCTACACCCTCAGCCCTTTTCATTTTGAGACAGGATCTCACTAAGTTTCTGAGGCCATCCTTGAACTTATGATTTTCCTGTCTTCTGTGACTATAATGGGTCTAGTATTAATTTCATTCTTCCTTTCCCTCTTTTTCTTGCTTTGGATTTTGGGGAGTTCTCATTCTGAGAAGTCTCATTTCTCTCAGAAATTCTAGAAAAATTTTGGCAATTTCCTATTTGAATATTGCATCTTTTCCATTCTCTTTACCATTTTGCTTTGGAATTCCAATTAGATGTATATGAGAACTTCTCATGGGATCCTTCATATTAATCTTTTAAAATATTTTTTTAGTTGTTGTTGAACCTTTATTTTAATAATTTATTTATATGCAGTTCTGAGAATCAACCCAGCTCCTCACACATGTGAGGCAAGCACTGTACCACTGAGCCACAACCCCAGCCCCATATTAATATTTTAAAAAATATTTTTTCACATTTTCTGTCAATCTAATTTGTTCCAAATTTATCATTTTTAATGCCTTCTTGATAATATTTTACTCTTTGGTACCAGGGATTGAGCCCAGGGGTGCTTAACCACTGAGCCACATCCCTAGTGTTTATTTTTTATTTTGAGACAGGGCCTTGCTAAGTTGCTGAGGCTGGATTTGAACTTGTGATCCTCCTGTCTTAGCCTCCTGAGGCACTGGGATTACAGGTGTGCACCACTGTGCCTGGGTTCATATCTTAAAGACTACTTATCTCGCCAGGTGTGGTGGTGCACGCCTGTAATCCCAGCACTTTGGGAGGCTGAGACAGGAGAATTGTGAGTTCAAAGCCAGCCTCAGCAACAGTGAGGCACTAAGCAACTCAGTGAGACCTTGTCTCTAAATAAAATACAAAAATAGGGCTGGGTATGTGGCTCAGTGGTTGAGTTCAATCCCCAGTACCAAAACAAACAAACAAACAAACAAACAAACAAACAAACAAACAAAAAACCTACTTATCTCTTTAAGCATGTTATACACATTTAATTTATGTTCTATTTCTGATAATTCCAGTAACTGAAGTGTTTAAAAGGCTGATTCTGGTACCTGGGGGTTCCTCTGGCTCTTACTTGGTTTTTTTTTTTTTTTGGTACTGGGGATTGAATTCAGGGGCACTCAACCACTGAGCCACATCTCCAACCCAATTCTGTGTTTTATTTAGAGACAGGGTCTCACTGAATTGCTTAGCGCCTCACCATTGCTGAGGCTGGCTTTGAATTCGCAATTCTCCTGTCTCAGCCTCCCAAAGTACTGGGATTACAAGCATGGGCCACCGTGCCCGGCTTAGCTCTTACTTGTGGTGGTTAATGTTGGTGAAATTTTTGACCATGAAGCTATAGGTCTTGGAACTTTATTTGTGGGAAGTCTTTGGAGGTGACCGAGGATGAAGACTTTATGACTACAATCTTTTATTAGGAAGTCCCTCTTCCATGTCTCCAGCTTTCCAATGGAATTGGGCAACTCTGTCTTCTCCCTGCCTACAGGGTTGTAATGGCTTACCATTATTGATAGGCCGTGGCTACTAAATATTCCTTGTTAGTTCACTTAACCTTAATTTGACATAATCCTGTCTTTAAAAATCTCCTTAAAAATCTCAAATGAACATATCACCTGTTTCTTGCTGGGATCCTGAGTGGTACAATCTATGTAAAGAGCATTTAACATTAATATGTTAGTTAATATTGTGATTGAGCGTTGATCATTTTCTATTTAGGGAAACTTTCAGGTAAGCTTAGGTAAAAATAATTATACAGCTGAGAGAAATGTTTCAAAAAAAGAAATATCCAATCAAGAATGGAATGAGGGAAAATCTGTCTCTTCTTCCATAACCTTCTCTCTGTCTTAGTAAGGAAGCCATGAGCTCCCTTCCCATCATCCATTACTCTATACTCTCAGGCCCATTATTACCACCCTCCACCCTATCTTTCCGTCACTTACCTTGGAGGGCCACAAAATGAGGCAGGTACACAGCGGCCACAGCTCCCTGCTCAGCTTTGATGTCAAACAGAGGCCCTGCCACCATCCAGCTGTGCGGTGGGACAATGTTGCCCAGGAACTGGTCCCAGGCACAGAAGTCAATCTCGATGGTCACTGCCCTTCTCACCACAAAGCTGAGACCTGTGTTGGACCAGTAGTAGGAGCCAGCCATGGGGAAGTGAACTCTAGGAAGAAGAGGGAGATGATACTAAATCACACAAACTCCCTGAACACCTACTGGATACAGACCTGGGGCAGAGGCTTGTGGACACAGTGGAGCAGCTACAACCTCAGACTTAAGTGTCACAAGGTTTTGGGTTGAGTCCTGGCTTTCTGCTCTCTGATTGTGGGTCTCTGAGCAAGTTGTTTAACTTCCCTAACCTCAGTTTCCTCATCTGTAAATAGGAATAATAGCAAGACCTATCTACTAGGGCTGAGCTATGAGTCATCTAATTTAAGCCAGCAGTTCATACAGGCCTGGGGGCCTTTAGCTATTTATATTACCATGACAACCATGATGAAATGGGCAAGTATCCTCCTTCTTCTTCGCCTCCCTCTCCCCCTCTTCCCCTCTTCTTCATACTGGAGATTGAACTCAGGGCACTCGACCACTGAGCCACATCCCAGCCCTATTTTTGTGTTTTATTTGGAGACACAGTCTCACTGAATTGCTTAGTGCCTTGCTTTTGCTGAGGCTGGCTTTGAACTTGTGATCCTCCTGTCTCAGCCTCCTGAGCCGCTGGGACTATAGGCGTGCGTCACTGCGCCCTGGCTAAGTGTTCTTATTATTAAAGGATCTACTTACTAGTAGTTAATAGCAATTTACATACTGATATTAATGATAACCCTTGGAGCTAAAAACAATGCTTTTTAGAGATCTTAAGTGACTTTCTTTTGGTTCTCCATGTGGCACGTGGTTGGGTAGACAGATGTCACTTTCTGTAAATGTGAGCTGGGAGTGACACTATCTCCTATCTGAAGGAGTGACTTGACAGTGTTTGGTGAGTGGTAATGTGTTATATAAGAGATCATGATTTTGATTATAGACATTTATGACTCATGAGACTACAAATGCTTGGAGGACAGGGTTACCATATTCATCTTAGAGTTCCCACCTACCAGTATGTAATTATCACATAGTAGCTATTAATACAATGGAAGCACATAGATTAAAAGAGATTTAAGATACATAATCAAATATAATGAACAGATCTTTTTTTGATCACTGGCAAGCATGTATTTTAGATAATTGAGCAAATTTGAATACAGACTTGGTGTTAGATGATATAAAAACTCATGTCAGCTTTGTTAGATGTCATAATGGCATGGTGGTTATAGAAGAAAAGGTATTTTTATTTTCTGGGTATGCCAATGAAATGTTTAAGGATAAAAGAATCCAATGTCTTGGATTTAAAATACTGTATGAAAAAGGATGAAAGAGAATAATTGAATTTGGCAAAACGGTGACTAAAATTGGGAAATGGGATATGAAAATTCCTTGCATTATTTTTATGTATGGTTGAAACTTTTCATAATAAAAATCAAATACCCAGTATCTTAGTCCTGTCCCTGACTGCTTGGTAAGGGGAGAGTACCCAGGGGGAGTGGGGAAGAGGAGGCCAGCCTGGCACAGGCAGACAACCCTCACTCACCGGTACAGGCTCCTCTCTTTGTCCATTATCTCAGTAGCCACAGGCCCTGTGGGGCCCCAGAAGTTATCTTCAGTCTCCACAGGCTCTGTGTGCAAGTCCTCCAGAGAGGTATGAGAAGACAGATGGAAAGGTTCCACTTGTGCTACTTGTGGGGAGCCTCCCTCTGGAAAAGTCAGGACAGTGGTCAGCTGTATGTTCTGCCTGGTCTCCCCAGGCCCCTACAGCAGGCTTTCTTGAGGCTGGCCTGCCTGGACTGTGGCAGGGAGTGTGTCTGCAATTTCCATTTCTGTTCTTGGGGCTGCCCACTTTCTGAGAATATCCCCCCATTAACTCTTGATCACCTCCCCTTCCCCACTGGTTCAGAGGTGTCACTCTTTTCAGCATGCCCTAGGTGGACAGCTCCGAAGATGGATGGGCAGGGATGGAGAGGTGATTCCTTGAACTCAGGAGCCCAGAATGGGAGACAAGGCCCTGCTGCAGAGTCTGATGCATGCCATAGCCATTGGAGAGAGGCAGCAGCAGCCCCCAAGGCTAGGAGAGAGGGAAGCGAAATTTATCCAGTTTTTAAAAAATATTTTTTAGTTGTAGATGGACACAATATCTTTATTTATTTATTTTTATGTGGTGCTGAGGATCGAACCCAGTGCCTCACACATGTGAGGCAAGTGCTCTACCACTGAGCTACAATCCCAGCCCGCATCTAGGTTCTTGCAACAGAATATCTTGCATGAAGCAGGACCCTTTGATATGGGGAACCCCATCCGACTGCAGAGGTAGGGAGGTGGAGATCATCCCATGTCTCACAGTTACCCACTCCATCATGGTGCTCCCAGTCCAGTCCCTTCAAATACCTGATTGTGGTCTCTGCCGCTTGAGTGAGGACGTGCTCTTACCCATCTCTTCTTCATCTGGGTTCCCAGTAGGGATCATCACACTTGACTTCCTGCCAAAGATGTTCATTCTCCCTCAGATCTTGGGGGGAAACTAGGTTGTGTACATGACATACCCACTTGAAATTCAACTTATCTAAATTTGAACCCAGTCCCATGCTTCCTCTGTAATCCCTGTTTCTGCAAATGGTCTCCATCCACCCATGCATCCATTCCAGAACTGGGGCATCATCCTGATTCCTTCCTCCTGCTGTGGTTTGATGTGTCCCCAAAAGATCATGCATAAGAAAGTTAATCCCCCGTGCAATGGTGCTGGGAGGTGGGAACTTTTAAAATGTAATGAGGTGATGAAGGCAGTGTCCTCATCAGTAGGTTGATGTCATTATTATAGGGGTGGATGCGTTGAGGCGAGAGTGGGTTTGTTATCAAAGCAAGTTCAGCCCCAGTTTACTCTCTCACACATACTCTCTGGCCCTTATATCTTCTGCCATGGATGATGCAGAGAGAAGGGCCTTTCCAGATGCAGGTTTCTCCACCTTGGACTTCCCAGCCTTCAGAATTGTAAAAAACAATCTCTGTTCTTTATAAAGTACCAAGTCTCAGATGTCCCGTTTTGGCAGCACCAGAGAAACCAAGACATTTGCCCATCCGGACAGCTGATCACCTTGATAATACCTTCCAATATCTCTCCATTCTATTCTCTATTCTCTGCCTCCAGCACCTCCATCCTAGTCCCAGGGTCTTGTATCTGTGGCCTGAACCACTACAGCATCCCCCCCAAAGTTTCCCTGCTTTTGCTCTGAGTCTCTCTCCAGCACATTTTCTACACAGTAGCTGATCTTAAAATATGAATCCCACATATCAATTTACTGCTAAAGCCCTATAATGTCTCTATTGCTTCTGGAGAAAAAGAGAAGTTTTTTTTTTTTGTTTGTTTGGTTTTGGTACCAGGGATTGAACTCAGGGGCACTCGACCCCTGAGCCACATCCCCACCCCTATTTTGTGTTTTATGTAGAGACAGGGTCTCACTGAGTTGCTTAGCGCCTCGCCGTTGCTGAGGCTGGCTTTGAACTCGTGATTCTCCTGACTCAGCCTCCCAAAGTGCTGGGATTACAAGTGTGAGCCAGTGGTCCAAAGGGCCTTGCTGTGGACATTTTCTCCCTATTCACCAATCTCTAGACCAGTGGCTCTCAAACTCTCTGTGCTTAAAAATTGCCCGGAGGGTTTGTTAAAATAGATTCCACTGGAGGAATCTGGCCCCTCCCCAGAGATTCCAATTCAGTAGGTCTGGAGTGGGGCCTGAGAATTTGCACTCCTGAGAAGTGCTCCCCTCAAGGTGAGGCTGATGCTGCTGGTCTGTGGACAACATTTTGAGTAGCACTGCTCTACACACTTGGCCTCCTGTTATTCCTCAAAGGAGCTGAGCTGTCTCCTGCTTCAGAGCCTCGGTCTGGAATTCTCCCCTTTTCAGTTCAGCTGACCTGTCCCATCTTTCAGAGCTCACCTCAGCTCCTTAGACAAGATCAAACAGGCCCTTCGGTGCACTCACACCAACCCCAGGTACAATTGCACAGACTTGTGGCAGAACTTGTGCCTGTCTTTCTGCTGGATTTGAGATAGAAGACATAAAAGATAGAAAGGATTCAAAAGGAAAGAAAAGGAGACTCACTTTAATCTGAACACCTTGTGCTAGAGTTCCTCACACTTTCATGTCCCAGGCTAGGATCCCTCTCAGGCCTGTCACTCCACAAGCCAATTTTTTCTAAGGCCTGTCATTCTCGAATTTCTGGGAAGTCTCCATGTCTTTATTCATAATCTTAATGTTACTGGAAAGTCACTCATGAAAGTGTGCCATGTGCTTTTAGAAAAGATGGAGCAAAGGGAGATATGATATTTTAAGCAACCTATAATATAGGGAACATTCCAACTTATGTATTGATCAGATAATGCAGACAGTGTCAAAGATCCTGAGAAAAGCCAGACCACCATAAACCATCTGGCAATAGAGTATGTCATTCCTCCATAACTCCCCACACCCACTCCTTATAAGGTTTGCTTTTCTCTCACAAAGTTTCTTTTAAAAGGAGAACGCAAGACCCCCAAAGTGCTGTCTCACTTAAGATAGCCCACATTCTGTCTTGAATATGTACTCCTTGCTTTCCTGAATAAATCCCTTCTTGTGCCTCTCTGACACCTTGAAATTCTGTATGTCAAAGACCTCATTATTCTGAGTTGAGGTCCCCCTCTCTAGGACCTCTCTGGATCCTTCTGGTGATAGATTGGGCTTCTGGAGGTTGGACTGTGTCTTGTTCACTTCTGTGTCCTCAGATCCCCAAATAGTGCCTCATGAACAGGAATGTTTGTTTGATGAATGGATGACTCTGTGCCTTAAGCCTAGGAGCCCTTTCCTTTCCATTTATAGTGAGGCACACAGTAGCCAGGAATTTGAGGATAGAAGGATTTCACCGTTAGGTGCTGAAATGTGCCAAACTAGAAGAACATGGGGGTTACAGTGCATTCCCTGGGGTGGAGGATGGATTCTTTTGCTCTGAGGTGCTCATTCAAGTCCAGGGGATGGGTACAAGTGTGGGCAGAGGGGATGATAGGGGAGATGTTATGGTAGTGTTTCCCCAATGGTCTCTCTGTGTCTTTGTCTTTGTCGCCCCCTTATGGTAACTGCTTTCACTGTTCCAAACCTCAGGTCCTGGTGACCACTCCTTACCACGCTCTGCTGGGATCCGAGGATTCACTCACTCACTCACTTTTTTTCTTCTTATTTGTCGAGTGGAAGAGTTTAAGTAAGCAGGTGATATGATTCTATTTATACTAAACAACCACAAAACCTACTTCACTCTGGCTGCTGTAGTTTTCTTGGTTTCTTCCTGGCTCTGTTTGTGTCTCCCACCACCCCAAGATTCTTTGTCTACCTTTTAGCTCTGGACCAGCTGCAAGGGCTCAGCCCTGGGCCTGGGTCAGCCACAGGGAGTCCTGGGTCCACCTCTTACCATCTGCTGGAGATAAGCATCCTGGGTGTCTCTTCTTGCAGGGCCCTCAGCTCTTCCCTCACCTGGTCACTCAGAGGGGTGTAGTCCAGCCTGCAAGCACAGGGGAGGTTTGGTTCTCCTGGGATCATCCACATGCTCCCAAGGCCTTCAAGGACCCAGATCCTGGGTTCTTCCACCTGCTAAAGGAATATGCCACAGGCTCCCTGGGAATCAGGCTCTGAGATGGAGATAGGGTGAGGAGGTTTATTAGGGAGTGTTTTGGGGCCAACACTAGGACAAGGGGAGGGAAGGCAGCAGGACGGGGCAGAGGTGGAGACTGTTGTGATGTAGTCTCAATGGCGGCCTTGGCTAGCTCATGGGGAGTTCTGAAGTTGGGATGTAATGACTCTTTGGAACTAGGATGAAGGACTGGGACTTTACACCCCAACATGGGCCAGTCATTGGATGTAGGATGTTTGAGGAAGGGACCATGACCTTGGGTGAGGTGGCTTTCATTGGAAGAGGACATCCCTGTGGCCAGCTACCATCAATGTGGGGGGTTACAAGCTACTCCAATGGTGGGGGGATACATCTTCATTCTTAAAGGGACTCTGGGCAACACTTCACCGTGTCCACAGAATGACTATTCAAAGTAATTGCCTAGGTCCTAGGTGAAGGATATGGAAATGATAAAGCCCCCAAGACAGTGTGTGACTCGGGAGGAGGGAAGGAGAGAGAAACCAAAACTTTGATCCTTCCACTCAATCATCTCCCAGTGAAACAAACCCTTGGAAAGGAGATAACCACCAATCCGAAGATAGTCCCTGGGAGGAAGGATGCTTTCCAAAATAAATTCTCTCCCAGTGACAGTGAAACTACACATCAATCTTGTCCTCGTGTCAATACAATGACATCAGGATGAGCCCTGGACTCTGAACTCTGAGCCCTCCATCCCTGTTCTGTAAAAACACTGCCTAATAAAATATGTGCCCACTAAAAACAAGTTCCAGATGTTTGCAACATTTTGCCCACATCCCACTAAAGTCTTCAAGGAGTAAGACACCTCTCAATGTAACCTATATAAACCCATACTTCTCCTGTAATTAGGGCCATTTTCTACCAAGAAAGTGAGCCCATCCAATGCCTGACTCTGCTGCTGAATAAAAGGCATAGCTGATCCATGAAGTCTGCTCCTGTCCCAGTTATTTGTGCTTTCATTATGGTGCTGAAACTGTTTTGGTTATTTTTGTTTACACTAGGTCCTGGGATTTCCTTCTCAGAGGCTGGAAAGAGAGAGTCCTGGGGTTTTTGTTGCTTTGAGGTAGTTACTGCCTTCTCTGGTCCTCTGTGTCCTTACTCTACAACCTGGGATTGATCACTCCTGCTCTGCCCATTGTGAGGCAGGGCGAAAAGAGCCTGCATCTGCAAAAGGCCATGCATTGCTGTAGGAGCTGTTCTTTGGGAAAAGAAGATGGAGCCCTTGAAGCTTGTCCTTGTTCACCATACCCTGGGCTCCAAAAGGTAGGAGGCAGAAGCTACCTCTGGATTTCAGGGAGCAAGCTCCCCTTAGAGGAGGCCAAAGTTTGACAAGTAACCATTGATCCTGAATCCAGATCTACCCACAGAGGCAACCCTGGAGAGGCTCCTGAATGCCACTGAAAGTGCTCTGTGGGAAGTAGGCTGGGAACCAAGACAGCAGTGCCTGGGGTAGAGTTCCTCTGGTTGTAAATGGCCAGTTTTAACTACAGGAGAACTTGAATGTATATTCTTCATTCCCATTATCTTGCCCAACTACTTTAGGTTTGGGAGTCAAAACAGAAGGCCTGGCTAAAGAAAGCCTGAGGGTACAGGCTTCTGGGGCCCTTCCCAAGAGCCACATAGAACAAGAGGCTTTGAACCTGGGTGTCTGGAGCTCTGCAGTTCCCGGAGCACATGGCGCTGGCTAAGAGCTCTAGAGAAGTATTCTGCTAGAAATGGTCTGGGGGCTGTGTTCAGCGAGGTGGAAGAAAGAGGAAATGGTTGAGAAACAATGTGGTGGTGGCTGCTTGGAGAAGGGCAGTATATCCGGGGATGCAGGGTGGGGACTTTCCTGGCTTATGTGACCCTCTAGGACTGGGACTCACTCCATTTCAGCTATGCAGGGCCTCTTTGGGCCTCCCTCCAGTGCTCAAGTCCCCTTCTGTCTCAGAGCCTTTTCTCATACTGTGCACTTGCTCTTCCTTACTTGGCCCAGTCAACTCTTATTTCTCCTTCAGGCCTCAGAAAACCCTCCCTGGCCCTTCTATCCAACTCCACCCTCTCCCAGCATTGAACTCTCTTAATACTCTGCACAAACTTCATAGCACTCAACAGAGCTTATAAATACACATTTGTATCTCAACAGGTGCTCAATGACTATCTCTTTCCTACTGGAGTGTATGCTTCGGGAGAGCAGGGCCCATTTCTGTTTGCTCACTATTGTATCTCTAGGGTCTGGGTGGTGCCTGACACATGGGAAGTTTGCCAGGAATCAGTGTATGAGAAAATAATGGATGAAGCACTGCTCTGAAGTGAGGTGAACATGGGATAGACCCTTAGAACATGTAGTCTCACCAATAATTGTCAAGTGATCATGCTCAACTCTTTTCCTGGTACCATCTTTTTTTTTTTTTTGATTGAACTCACACTCAACCACTGAGCCACATCCCCAACCCTATTTTGTATTTTATTTAGAAACAGGATCTCACTGAGTTGCTTAGTGCCTTGCTGTTGCTGAGGCTGGCTTTGAACTCGCGATTCTTCTGTCTCAGCCTCCCAAGTTGCTGGGATTATGGGCTTGTGCCACTGTCCCCAGCCATCTTTGTTTTTACATGCAGTTTATTTCATTATAATCCACAAGGTGGGCATGATATTCCCATTACATAGATGAATAAGCCAAGTTTCAAACAAGATACTGACTTGCCCAGATCACATAGTGTGAGTGGCACAAATGATAAGGAGCCCAGGCCACCTGGGCTGTGCATTTATCCTTTTTCTTCCCCTTCCCCATCCTCTGGGACCCTACCTCCACCTCCAGGCCTGACCAGAAGGGACCCACAGGGCTCTTACCACAGGACTGTGAGTTGGCAGGATGGATGCTTGAGCCCCTTGCAGAGCAGCCTCACACCATGGTCCCCCAGGTCATTTTGCTGCAAGTCTAGCTCCATCAGGCTGGGGCTGATGCTGAGCACAGAGGCCAGGTCCAGGCAGCAGCTGGAAGTGAGGCTACAGCTGACCAGACTGCAGGAGAGATGCACATGGGCTCATAGTCATTGTCCTAAGAACTCATTCCTTTGGGTAACTGGGGTCTGGTCTCTTTTTCTAATTATTGTGGCCCTTTGGTGCTCCTGGGTGACATTAAAGGAACATAAATACTTCCTTGGCTTGTGGTAAACTGGGAGGTTTTAATTTTCTTCTCAGGAAAATTAATCATTAAATTATTAATATTAATTTGCAACCCAGGAGCCACTCAAGATGCAGGCATCCACCCTTTTTTTGCACCTATGTGAGTCACATGAAATCTGCCCATGCACCATATCAACTTTGTATGAGCAATATACTCAACGTCCCATTGGTGTGCCTGGATTTAGTTGTTAAACACATTGGCTCTGCCAAATACCCCAAATCAGTGGACACAGGATGCTCTGGTGGGTTTCAGTATTGAAGGTATCTGCAGTCCAGGAGGAAAACGATCGAGTTTCTAATATATGAACGGAAGTTGAGAGGGAGTATAATAGGTTCTACTGGAATTGAGGGCTTGTCCTGGATTCTCTAGAACATATTGGGGTCTAGAGTAAATGCAGGTGCAGGCTAGGGCCATGTCTGACATACTGCATGCTGCTCTGAGTAGCGCTCAGCTCTCTAGTCTGCCTTGTCTTATCTGTGTGGATAACTCCGTGTCTCACATAGTGGAGCTGTAGGTCAAATGGAATGGACATAGATATCCATTGGTCTTCTGGTTCTGGGCCTGGGGAAGGGCTCATGCTCTATGATGTCCAGAACAGCCTGACTCACTGTTCATGGACCAAGAGTCATAGGGAGAGAATGGGATGGCTCATCTGGGAGAAGCAAGGATGGAAGGTTAGTTTTACTCTGTTTTTCCAAATTAAATCTCCTTTCCCCTTGCACTGCATGCTGAAATGGGGTAGCTATAGACATGCACTGAGAAGGAACTGGTGCTGGATACTTGGTTTATTGTGGACTACAAATCTTGGTAAAAAATGTTCCCACCCTTTTTTTTTTGGCACCAGGGATTAAACCCAGGGGTGCTTTACCACTGAGTTATCTCCCAGCCATTTTTAATTTTTATTTAGAGACAGGGTCTCACTAAGTTGCTTAGGGCCTTGCTAAGTTGCTGAGGCTGGTTTTGAACTCGTGATCCTCCTGCCTCAGCCTCCTGAGTTGTTGGGATTACAGGTGTGTGCCACAGTGCCCAGCTTCTACAATGTTCCCCTTAATTAGTACATCCTCTTTAGCAGACAAAATTAGCAGCGCACATAGTCTTTGCCCAGGAATACTCAGAATTTAGTCTACAGATAATATTCTGTGTCTCAGAATACATAGAGGAGAATATTAATTGAAGCTCTGTTTATGGTGATAAAGATTAGAGATAACCCAGATGCCTATAATAGGGAAGTGATTAAAAAACTAACGGTGAAACCAAGGAGTGAAATTCCATGCTGCCACTAAAAAGAATGAAGCAACTGTATGTATTGATGTGGGACCATTTCTAAGATCTATTTTAAATGATGAAGCAAGGAGCAGAAGAGCATTTGTGACCTTTTATACCAGAAGAGGCTGAGCATATGCAATATGTATATATAGGCTTTCTTTACATGACTGCTGTGTGGAGATCCTCTGTTCTTGGTGTTTTAGTACAACTTCTGCTACCTTTGGCTACCACAGCTGGATCTGCTCTGCTTACAGCAGAACACTCAGGGCTTATCTGCAGACCAACCCGGTAGCATGTCACTTAGTCCCTAAAGGGTCTTGGCTAAGAGGGGACACTTAGCAAGTGGACCACCAGGCTTTGATGTCAGACCTGGCTTCAAAACCCAGTGCTACTGCTTCCTGCCTTTGCAGCCTTGTGAAAATAATTTAACCTTTGACTCAATTTTGTCATCTGTAGATGTGGTAAGGATAAAATATTTTGGATATGACAGAGTTCCTAGCTTTCCAAGGATGGCTGATCCCTGGTGTTAGAAGGAGATCCCAGTGGCTCCCCTTCCTATCCTCCCGCCCCATCCACCTCTTTGCTCAGGACTACTGAATGGGGAAATAGGCAATGGCTCTGTGAAAGGGGAGATTTGACCTTGGGAAGAAGGTCAAAGGGAAGGAAGTGCAAGTAGGACCAGAGTTGTGAACAAACATCTCTTGGGGCTCAGGCAGAAGCCAAAAGGAGACCTGATGGCAGTGTGAGACCTGAGTGCGTGTGTGTGTGTGTGTGTGTGTGTGTAATTTTGTGCATTGGGGAGGGGAATCCACTCTTGTTTCCCTATAGTAAGGGGCATGGCTTTATCCTTCAGATGAAGATAGTAGTAAAAGACTGAGTCAAGTGAACACCAACGAATTCAGTTCTTTAGGACTGAGCCCCATGCCAAATAGGAGGACCTGTTATGGGGCAGATCATGGCAGGCGAAGATAGGAAAGTAATATCAGCAAACACGGTCCCGAGCACTTTACTTCAGAACAATTCTGTGAAGTCCGTGAAATGTACCATACTCCTCTGTTGTAGATTGTGAAATGGCCACAAAAGTTCTTTTCTGGTTCCCACCTTGCACCTGTGCCCCTTGGTAGTGTCCTCCTATTAAGAGCTAGAGTCTATTTCTAGACCCTAGAATCTGGGCTTGGATATCAAGGGATCTTTCACTAATGGGACAACAGCAAAGGTGACAAAGACAGGTGCTTGAGAAGGGCTTGTACACTGGGACTTGGCTTTTCTTGCTGCACATGGAGCCCTGAGGTCACCCCCCTCAGCCCAGGTATGGGTGAGCATCCTCCTGAGCCTCCACAGTGCACTGAGTTTCTGCAAGCTCCTCCCCACCCCACAAAGCAGGTCTCCCTTTTCTCTGCCATTTTCCTTAATCTGCCACAAGGTCAGCTGCTCCCTCCACCTGTCCATGCCCACCCTCACCAGGCAGTGTTCATCAAAGAGGAACAATTACCGCAGTCGCTGTAGCTTGCAATGACTCTGACTCAGCCCCTGGCAAAGGTGCTGGGCTCCAACATCTGTTAGCAAGTTGAAGTTCAGCTCCAACTCAGTCAGGGTTTGGCTGGTGCTCAGCCCTAAGGCAAGGTCTTTGCAACTCTCAGCCGTGAGGCCACAGCTGGCCAACCTGTGGGAGACACACACATCCATGCATCGTGTTTATCACCTTGTGGTTCAATGTACACCCACAAGCAACCATGGAGCACCAGCTGTGGGCCACATCTGTGGTCCAGATGGAGGTTGATAAGACTCCCTCCCCAGAAATGCACATGCTACAGTGGGGATAGATTTAGAAACAAATAGCAATAGGCCAGTTTTTGATCAAAACTCTACAGTGCTTTCCCACATTACTCAGAGTAAAATTCAAGGTTCTTATCCTGGTCACCAGGATCCATCCTGATGATCTGGATCCTTGTCATCTCCATACCCATCTCTTTTAGCTCCATTGTTACTATCTCCTCCCTGTTCCTTAGACACACCAAAACCTATAGAATGTGAAAAAATCTTTACCACATGCACCTCAGATACAACACTAGTCTCCAGGATATATAAGAACTCCAAACACTTAACACCAAAAACCCCAAATAACCTAATCAATAAATGGGCTAAGGAACTGAACAGACATTTCTCAGAAGAAATACAATTGATCAACAAACATACGAAAAAATATTCATCATCTCTAGCAATTAGAGTAATGCAAATCAAACTACTCTAAGATTTCATTTCACTCTAGTCAGAATGGCAATTATCAAGAATACAAGCTGGGTGTGGAGGCGCAAGCCTGTAATCCCAGCACTTAGGGAGGCTGAGTCAGGAGAATCGTGAGTTGAAAGCCAGCCTCAGCAACGGCGAGGCACTAAGCAACTCAGTAAGACCCTGTCTCTACATAAAACACAAAATAGGGCTGGGGATGTGGCTCAGTGGTTGAGTGCCCTTGAGTTTAATCTCTAGTACCAAAAAAAAAAAAAAAAAAAAAAAAAAAGAATAAAAGCAAGCTGCGCACTGTGGCTCATGCCTGTAATCCCAGCCCTTTGGGAGGCTGAGACAGGAGAATTAGGAGTTTAAAGTCAGCCTTAGCAATGGCAAGGCTCTAAGCAACTCGGTGAGATCCTGTCTCTAAATAAAACAGAAAATAGAGCTGGGAATGTGGCTCAGTGGTCTAGTACCCCTGAGTTCAATCCCTGGTACCAAAAAAAAAAAAAAGCAACAAAAAGTGTTGGATAGGATGTGGAGGAAAAGGTAAACTCATGCGTTGCTGATGGGATTGCAAATTGGTGCAAACACTATGGAAAGCAGTATGGAGATACCTCAGAAAGCTTGGAATGGATCCACAATTTGACCCAGCTATCTCACTCCTTGGTTTATACCCAAAGGACTTAAAATCAGCATGCTACAATGACACAGCCACATCAGTATTTATAGCAGCTCAATTCACAATAGCTAAACTATGGAACCAACTTAGATGCACTTCAACAGATGAATGGATAAAGAAAATGTGGTACATATATACAATGGAATATTATTCGGCCTTAAAGAAGAATGAAATTATGGAATTTGCAGGTAAATGGATGGAACTAGAGAATATCATGCTAGGTGAAATAAGACAATCCCCAAAACCCAAAAGCTGAATGTTTCCTCTGATGAGTGGATGCTGATCCATAGTGGGGCTGGGGGATAGGGAAGAATAAAGGAACTTTGGTTTGTGTAGAGAAGAGTGAGGGGAGGGGTGGGGCTGTTGGGATGGGAAGGACAGTAGAATGAGACAGACATTATTACCCTATATACATGTATGATTACACTACTGGAGTGACTCTGTACCATGTACAGCCAGAGGAATGAGAAGCTGTGCTCCATTGTGAACAATATGTCAAAATGCATTCTACTGTGAAATAAATAAATACACAAATAAATACATAAATAAAATAAAAAAGAAAGAAATTGAAGAATACCTTAGGAGATGAAAAGATCTCCCATATTCTTGGATAGATAGAATTAATATTATCAAAATCGCCATATTACCAAAAGCATTATCAGATTCAATGCAAATCCTATTAAAATACCAATGAAATTCTTTACAGAACTAGAAAAAACAACTCTAAAATTCATTTGGAAGAATAAGAGACCCAGAATAGCTAAAGCAATCCTGACAGAAGAGTGATGCTGGAGGCATCACAGCATTGGACTTCAAATAATGCCAGAGAGGTATAGTAACCCAAACAGCATGATATTGGTGCCAAAACAGACATGAAGACTAATGGAATGAAGTAGAAGATGCAGAGACAAATCCATATAGATATAGTCATCTGATACTTGACAGAGGTGCCAAAATCATATGTTGGAGGAAAGGTAGCCTTTTAAGCCTGGCGCATTACCTGTAATCCCAGCACTTAGGGAGGCTGAGACAGGAGAATCGCGAGTTCAAAGCCAGCCTCAGCAACAGCAAGGTGCTAAGCAACTCAGTGAGACCCTGTCTTACATAAAACACAAAATAAGGCTAGGGGTGTGGCTCAGTGGTTGAGTACCCCTGAGTTCAATCCCCGGTACCCCGCCGCCCCCCAAAAAGATAGCCTTTTAACAAATGATGCTGGGAAATTGGATATCCATATGTAGAAGAATGAAACTGACCCCTCTCTCTTATGCTGCACAAAAGCCAAGTCGAAGTGAATCAGAGGGCTAGGAATTGGACCAGAAACTCTACAACTGCTAGAAAAAAAATGTAGGCTCAACACTCCAATGTATTGGCACAGGTATTGACTTCCTTAACAAAACTTCTAAAGTGCAATAAAGAAAACCAAAAATCAAGTGGGATGGCATCAGATTAAAAAGTTTCTGCACAGCAGAGGAAACCAGAGTTTGAAGAGAGAGCCTACAAGAATGGGAGAAGATGTTTGCCACCTGCTCCTCAAATAGGGGATTAATATCCAGAATATATGAAGAACTCAAAAGCCTTTATACCAAAAAAAAAAAAAAAACCAAAACAAAAAACCAAACCATCCAATCACCCAATTAATAAATGGCAAAAGAACTAAATTTAACAAATGTTGGCTAGGATGTGGGGCAGGGGGAATGTACACTCATGCATTGCTGGTTGGACTGAATATTAGTATAATTACTCTGGAAAGCAGTATAGAGATTCCCCAAAAATCTAGAAATGGAATCACCATATGATTCAGCTATCCCACTCATTGGTATATATCCAAAAGATCTAAACTCAGCATATTATAGGGATGTAGCCACATCAATGTTATGGCAGTGCAATTCACTGCCAAGCTATGGAATGAGCCTAGGCGCCCATCAACAGATGAATGGATAAAGAAAATATGTATATATACACAACGGAGTTTTTCTCAGCCATAAAGAAGAACGAAATTATGTCATTTGCTAGTAAATGGATGGAACTGGAGAACATCATGCTACGTGAAATAAGCCAGACCCAGAAAGTCAAGGGTTGAATGTTTTCTCTCATATGTGGCAGCTAGATGAAAACAAGGGAGAAAAAGGAGAATTCCATGAAAACAGAAGAGAAATTTGTGGAGTAGAGGAAGGGGATTGAGGGGGAGGGAGGAGGGATGGGAAATGGGAGGAGTGGTGCAATGAATCTGACCAGACATTCCTAAATACATATATGAATATGCCATAGTAAACATCACCTTTATGTGTAACCATAATGCACTTATTAAAAATAGACTATAAATAGAATAAAGATCAATTATCCTTAATTGCTAGACCCAGCACTTTGGGAGGCTGAGACTGTAAAATCACGAGTTCAAAGCCAGCCTCAGCAACGGCGAGGCGCTAAGCAACTCAGTGAGACCCTGTCTCTACATAAAACACAAAATAGGGCTGGGGATGTGGCTCAGTGGTCGAGTACCCCTGAGTTCAATCCCCAGTACCAAAAACAAAACAAAACAATAACAACAACAACAACAAAAGAGATCAATAGTGAAGAGGAAAGGAAACAGGGGAAGAGAGGAGGGAAGTGAAAGGGAAAGGGAAAAAGAAAGGGGAATCCCTGGGGACTGAATTGGAGCAAATTACATTTCATGCTTGTACAGTGATGTCAAAATGAACCCCAATTGTGACATAAGCCAGAACAGAAGAACACTGCATGATCTCACTTGTTTGTAAAAAAAAAAAAAAAAATACACAAAACAGTAGAATGGAAGTTACACGGAGGAATGGGGGAGAGATACTATTCCTTCTGCCTGGGATATTTTCCCTCCTGTTTCACTTAGCCAAATCCTCTGTTTTTTGTGGATCTCCTTCAAGTCACTTCCTCAAGGAAGTGTTCTCCACTGGAGCCTTTCTCTGGGCCTGTTGTCACGTGTCTGTTAGAGTAATTCTTTAATGCCAGTCTCTCGCAAACTGTGGGAAAAGGGTTCTGTGTGCATATGTTTACCATAATAGTACTGGTATCTGTCACAGTGCATGGTCAGAAGGGATCAATGGATATGTGATAAATACAAAGACTAGTTTCTCATCCTAGAGTCAGCCTTTGCCTCCCATCTCCCACCCATTCCTGCTTCAGTGGACACCCCAGGCCAGACTCACCGTAAGGTCTCCAGGTGGCAGCGAGGGTGTCTCAGGGTCTTACCAAGATTCTGCACTGCAGGATGACTTAGCGAATTTCCACTTAGGTCCAGCTCCCTCAGGCTTCCACTGACCCCAAGAGTGGAGAAGAAAACCTGCCAGCTGTCGTTGGTGATTGGGGCCCACTGGGACCTGAGGGAGACAGAAAGGGACAGGAGAGATGTGAGTTGGATGCGCAGAGTCTAGGCGCACAGTACTGCTGCACAACAGAGTGGGGTTCTCTCCTCCTGAGCACCAGGCCTCAATGGGCAGTGCCATTCCCAGGACTGACCTACCTTTCCACCGGTTCCTGCCAACCTGGTTAGTTGCCCCTACTCTATGTGATACCTCATTCTACAACTTTTACCAATAGCATACCGGTGTGCTTATCCTCTGCATCTATTTCTGTCTCAGCCTAGGAGTTCATTGAGTGCAGGGGCAAATAGTATCTCTTTTTATCTGGAGCACTCAGCATAGGCCCTGGTGTAGAGGAGGAGCTTGGTAATTTGGACAACCTTCCTCCCTTCACTGAAGACATACTTGTCTCTGGCACAGAATTTTGGAGTTTGAGTGGCTAGAAAGGAGATGGAATCAGAGTCCAGGAGAGGTGGCTTGAGGATGATTTTGTGATGAGATGTTGGATATGGTCAAATATACTGCTGTCCATGTTGGTTTTCATGGGCCCCTGTACCTTCTAAGGATAGCAGGACCTTGGTGAAGTTCCACAGGAAAGAGATGGCAAAGGGAATGTTCTAGGAGAGGATATTTGCAACCTAAATGGGAGAGGATGATGGGTTTCACATGGGAGTGTTAGAGTAGACTCTGCCTTATATGGCTTCCACCCATGTACTTTTTTTTTCCATTTACATATTTTATTTGGAAATGATTACACAAGTACAGGGAAATGAAATTTTTTGAGACAGTGGATGTTATTAGATTATCATCAGTTTATTATAAAAGAGACATAGAAATTATTTACATGATGAAAGATTTTAGAACTTCAGTGGAATGGGCAGCTTCATAGGATGCCATTTCAACAGCGATTTGTTTCAGTCTACATACTTTCCAAGAATGTCACCATCTCTAAATAAGAAATAATCCTTGTCATCTAGAACTACTTTGGTGCCTCCATACTCTGGGAGAAGAACTTTATCTCCAACTTTCACACTGGCTGAATCTCTCCACCCTTTCCTTTAGAGCCTGATGTCACCGCTACTACTGTTGCTTGCAATACTTTTCCTTGAGATTTTTCTGGAAGCATAATGCCTCCTTTGGTTATAGTTTCGGCTGCACTCCTTTTGACCAAAACTCGGTGAAAGAGTGGAAGAAACTTTCTAAATGCTTGCCCAGCCATGACTCGCGCCCCACAGCTGGGACCCCACTCTCGCGCCTCTGCGGCAGAGAGACCCCCACCCATGTACTTTCTCCACTTTCACTCACTACTTTAATGATCTCACCTGCTGCTGGGGTATTATGGTTGGATATGAGGTGTCCCTCCACAACTCTTGTTAATGCAGGAATACTCAGAGGTGAAATGATTGAATTGTAAGAGCTGTAACCTTATCAGTCCATTCTAGTTTGAATGGACTTGGTGGTAACCATAGGCCAGCAGGGCATGCCTGGAGGAGGTAGGTCACTGGGGGTGTGCCCTGAAAAGGTGCATCTTCCCTGTGACCTCTTCCTCCTCCCTCTCTTTGCTTCTTTTTTTTTTTTTTTTTAATTTTTTTATTTTTTTAAAATATTTTTTTTAGTTGTAGATGGACACAATGTCTTTATTTTATTGCTTTGTATGTGGTGCTGAGGATCGAACCCAGGGCCTCACGCATGCGAGGCAAGTGCTCTACCGCTGAGCCACAATCCCAGCCCTCTCTCTTTGCTTCTTGACTCTGTCTTAGATTGAGAAATTTTGCTCCGCTGGGCCCTTCCCCCAGGATGTGTTACTTCACCTTGAGCCCAGAGCAGAGTCAGGCATCTATGGACTGAGATCTCTAAAACCACGAGCCATAAATAAACTTTTCCTCCTCTAATTTGTACTTCTTGGGTATTTTGGTCATAGAGATGTAAAAGCTTACTGAAACAGGGCTTCAACTGCTCAAGTTCTATTCCATGTTTCAGAGTGACATTTCTGTTTTCTTGCCAGATATCTCTATTCCCACACTCCAGTAACTCTTTGACCCACTACAGTTCAATCTTAATTCATTTTTTCCTTAAAGCCTCCAGAGAGGTGCAGAGGCATGGAGTAGAGGCTCTGGAACCAGCTGCCTGCATGCAACTCCCCTTCCCCATGCCTCATTCAGTCTCCTTAGCTGCAAAATCAGGACAGCAATAGTACCTGATGGTGCACAGGGTTTGTGATGATTATAAGATATTGCAGAATCTCTCCTAAATCCTAATGTGGTTTTAAACATTAGTACTACAAAAATATAAATGCTACATATGCATTAAAAAACCAAAAAGATCCAGCGGGGTGCGGTGGCACGCACCTGTAATCCCTGCACTTTGGGAGGCTGAGACGGGAGAATCACGAGTTCAAAGCCAGCCTCTGCAACGGCGAGGCACTAAGCAACTCAGTGAGACCCGTCTCTACATAAAACATAAAAAACAGGTCTTGGGATGTGGCTCAGTGGCCGAGTACTCCTGAGTTCAATCCCCAGTACCAAACAACAACAACAACAACAACAACAACAACAAACCAAAAAAGATCCTCAAGGTGGCCAATGTTGACTGAAACAAAAAAGTTAGATGTGTTATTCAAATTCCACAAAACTGAATAAATGTAAAATAAATCAAATAATTAAAGTTTCAAAGGATGGATTTTTTGATGCATACATAGCATTTTTATGCTAGCTGAAGGGAAAAATACAAAATGGATTCTTCAAAGTGCATGATGCTCGATTATAAGCCAAATAAATACCTGAAGCCTCTCAGCTGCCATCTTCATTGCCTTGATATCTTTGGCTGTCCTCCTTTCCCTTCCCACAGCCTTTGACCAGCTTTGTCATTTCTTCCTGGAATTTTCTGTTGAGGGACTCTAGTCTCCTTGCTCCTGCCTGGCCTGGCTGACTTGGAGCCGCTCAAATCTCCCTCTCCATTTGTGGCAGTACCCTCTCACTTTCCCAGATCTTCTCCAGGCCATTTGCCTCCATCCCATTCCAAACTCTCTTTCTTTGGCCTGGTGTTCCTGGTTCCTCTTGCTCCCATCTGGTCTCTGCTTCCATGCCTCTCTGGGACCCACATCAGGCCACTGCCACTTGCAATACCTATATCCACATCCTTTAAGGCCAACATCATGTTTATAACCCAGAACAAATAGAAATAATCCTACAAATAGGGGAAAGGTCAAATCAGTCATAGAACTCTCTCTGGAGGGATTACCACATCATTCAAAATGCTGTCGTATCAGACTTAATAACACAAGAAGACAGTCTTGATCTATTAAGAAAATAAAACTGACTGATATAAAATGCATAGCATGGTTCAAATGACTAGAAGATATAACTCAATTCTTTTTTGTTTTTGGTGCCAGGGATTGAACTTAAGGGCCCTTAACCACTGGGCCACATCCCCAGCCCTTTTCATTTTTTATTTCGAGAGAGGGTCTCGATAGGTTTTTTACAGCCTCACTAAGTGGTTGAGGCTGGCTTCGAACCTGAAATTCTCCTGCCTCAGTCTTCTGAGTCTTGGGGATTACAGGCATGAGTCACCATGCCCAGCTATAACTCAATTCTTAATGATGGTCATCTCTGAGTGATGGAATTATGATTGATATTAATTTTCATCTTTTTGCTTATCTATATATCTTAATCTTTCTGCAATGAACATGGGTTTTATCATGAGAAAAAGCTTTAAAAATCTGAAAAGAGAAGACGCAAATAAGTGAAACATTTCTTCTTCTGAGAAGTTCTCCTTTTCTGGTCCACTTGTGTGCTCATTCCCTTCTTTGGGCCCCCATAATACCTTTTCCATATCTCTATTATCACAGGCAAATTCTCTTGTAATTATTTGATGGATGACTATTTTCTCTCCCAGCTCCTTGGGGCAGGGATTGTTTTTTGATTTGTGATTTGTAAGTCCTGGCACAAAATCAGTGCTCAACTAATATTTATGGAATGAACCATCTAAGGGGGAGATGAACATATACTGATACTGAATGATAGTACTGAAACAGAGGCAGGGGAAGTTCACAGCATTGCTGGGGTTGGACAACCGCTCAGACAGCTACTGTTTTCTGCTCAGAGTGGGTTTCAGCTTGAGTGACCAGGGCAATAGTGACACCATTGATGCAAATAAGGAAATCAGTTTTGCAGGGAAAAATTGTGGACTCCATTTCAGAGACATGCATCTGAAGTGATGGGGGAAGATCTCAGGGCCAATGTCATTGTCATTGGGGGAAGGTGTACTTGAGGCAATTGAAAGAGAAATTTATCATTTCTTGGGGAGACAGCATAAGAAAGAGAGGAGCAGAGGCAGGTGGATTGCTTGATCCTTGGAGAGGGTGGAGGCAATGAGGTCAACATGAAGGTGGAAGTGTGTCCAGCAGAGAAAGTGGGTGGTTGTCATAGAAGCAGGAGGTGAGGTGGAAGAACAAAGCAGGGCCCCATCTCATGGTCAGGTATGCAGAGGATTTTATTTTATTTTTAGCACTAGGGGATTAAACTCAAGGTGCTTTACCACTGAGTCACATCCACAGGTCTTTTTATTTGTATTTTTTATTTTGATACAGGGCTTCACTATGTTGCTGAGGCTGGCTTTGAACCTGCCATCCTCCTGCCTCAGCCTCCTGAGCCCCTGGGATTACAGGTATACACCATTGTGCCCAGCCATGCAGAGGATCTTAAGTAGGTAGAGAATGGTGGTTGGATTGGACAGTTAGAAATCATGGTGAGCTCCATCCTTTTGCCCCTGGGGCCAGGCTGAGCATGAGTGCCTGCGGTGCTCAGGACTTGTGGGCTCATGGGACCGACAGGAGCTGACGAGAGGAAGGGTCAGGATACTCACAGAACAACTCCAGGAGGCTTCCATGCTTGTCCTTTCTGTGGGCCCTCATTCAGTTGAAGCCTCTTCACGTGGCTGCAGAATTTAATGCAGAAAGTGAACACCAGAAGCTCTATGTCTGTCTGGATGCACATCCTTGTTCCTTGGAAACAGACCATCGCCTGCATTATGAATTCCTCATCCTGAGTCTCATACAAACAGTGGAGAAACTCCAGAGAGTGTGACTGCTCAGGTGGGGATTGAGCCTCTGCCCACTGCAGCAGCTCCCATTTCCTTTCTGGAGACAGCTGGCAGGTGAAGATGTTCTCCATTGCTCTTGACCCCTGATCACTTAAGAGGCCAAATAGGAAGCGCACGGTTGGTGCTCCAAAGACGTTGTGCCTTCCATACACTTCTGGAAGCTCCTGCATACCTCCAAAGCCATCAGGACTTTTGCTTCTTTCCTTTTTATCCCTCAAGGCATAAGACATTGCTGCAAAGAACTCCTGGAAACAGAGATGAATGAAGCTGTAGCTCAGGGAGTTGAGGTCCTTGCGGAGAACACCCATCTTCACAAAAATGGTGATGATGTCTCCATTTAACCCATGCTTTCTGAGGTCACCTGCGCTGAACACGGTCTTTCTTTGCCAGACGCCTTCAGCAGCCAGAGAACAGAAATCCCTGAGCTGTGTCCCTAGGTGTGGAGCTGGGAAGGCCTGGAGAAGGTAGTGCAGACAGAGGGCTGTGGTGGTCTGAGAGGTGGGTGGGAGTTCCTTCCCCAACTCCATATTCTGCTTCAGGCAAGTGCAGACCAGCCAGGACACCAGGGGCACAAGACACAGGGTCAAGAGCTCAGGGTTTGATTTCAGCAAAGTAAAGGCTCTGTTTGCTTGGCTTTCATCTGTGAAATATTTGTAGAAATATTCTTTCCTACCAGATGCAGAGAAGCCCAGGACTTCTACCCAACGTGGTTGCTTCAAAGAAGGAATGAGTTTCTGTAGATCTGTGGTCCGAGCTGTGACCAGCAAGGAGGCCTCAGGGAGTATGGCTTTCCCCAGCAAACCGCCCAGCAGTGAATGCATGGGCTGTGGCTGGCTCCAGTGCACACAGACCTCAGAACTCTGATTCTCCAAGATCCATTTTGGCTCATCGACACCATCCAGGATGAAGAGCAACTGCTCTGGCATAGACAGGATCTGTCCAATGGGAGCTGCAGGGCCTGCCCAATCTTCTGAGATGAGCTCAGCCAGACTCACCACCTTGCACTGGGCCAGTTCTCTGCAGCTGAAGTAGAAGACATGCTGGAAGCGGTCCCTGTACAGCTGGCCTTCCTCCCAGGCTCGCCTCACCTGCCTGGCTAGTGTTGACTTTCCAATTCCAGCAGCCCCATGCAATATGACAGTAGGAGGTTCTTCCTGGGTACCTGGGCCAGGGCTGAATAATTCACTGATCTCAATCAAATGTCCTTGCTCCTCTGCTACATCATGATGCCAGCTTTTCCTGGCCAGGGGATCTTGGCCTCTGGGATGAGGTTTTTGTAGAAGTAACAGCTGTGTGAATTTTTGGTTCAAATCGTCATTATTCCAGGACTCTGCGTGGCAGAGCTTTTCTCTTTTCTGGTTTTGGTATCTTTCTCCGATTCCTAAATAAGGAGGGAAAGATGGGACATAATGGTACAGAATAGAGTTGGTCATTCATTCATTCTACAACTGAATGAACTTAGGCACCTACTCCGAGCCACACGGCACACTGGCTGCAGACAATGGTGTGTTCTGGCCAGTGAAGTGGAAAGAACATGGACTTTGGAAGAGAAGATTCTAGTTCAAATCTTTACCAAGTCATACTCCCTGATGACTTCCTTTCATTCAAATATTTGTCAAGGGCTTACCATGTTCCATGCTACTACTCTAGGGGCTGGGGATAAAGAGTGAACCAACAGACACAACTCTCTGCCCTCATTAAGCCTATGACTTGGGCCATTAGCTGCACTGAGCTCAGTTTTCTTATGTGTAAGTTGGACATTCGGATATCTCTGTCTTAATCCTTGCAGGAGGAGTTGTGGAAATCATGGATAATGAAGCAGATGCTGTTGTCTCCTGAACATCATCTTTTCAATACCTACCACTGTAGGCCCTGCCAATCACATCCTTCTGCAAGCACCTGTGATTGTCTGAGGGCCCTCTCATGGCCCACAAATGGGGTGTGCCAGAAAGGCTACAAAGTTAATGTTCTAGGGAGAGCATTAACTGACAACAGATGGAGTCCTCTGCACTCAGGACAGGAAATTCTGAGGCATGTTCTACATTTTCTTCCAGACATTGAACCTCAGCATTGAACCTCAGTTGCTTCTATGGTAAGGATGTCATTTATTTCCCCCCAAGCTCACTGAAATTTGATTGCTGATGTAGTGGTGTTGGGAGGTGGGGCCTAGTGGGAGGCCTAGTTGGGTCATAGGGGAGTAGCTTTCATGAATGGATTCATGGATTTCTTGAGAACATGGGTTAGCTGTGGAGGGACTTTGACTGCCTTTCCTCTCTTCTGCCCTCTGTCCCTCCTGCCACACAAGATCCTCTCCAGAAGCTGAGCAGATGTGGTTATATGATCTAGGACTTTTGGCATCCAGAACTGGAAGGAGATAAGTAAACCTCTTTTCTTTATAAAGTACGTGGTCTCAGTTACTTTGTTGTAACAACAGAGAATGGATTAAGACAGATGCTCACAGGGGTAGCCTGCTCCATAGTGCACCTTTGCTGGGATTCCTCCTCTCCTGATTCATTTCCTTCTTCACTACCAGTACATTTGGGGAATCACCACCCCAATAAACTACTTGCACACAGATCTGTTCTCAGGATCTGCTTCTGAGGGAACTCAACCTGTGAAAGATGGAAGGCCTGCAGATGGTGAAAAGTTGACCTCGTGTAAGGGATTGCTCCCCATGGAGGGACCTCAGGCTCCTAATTTAGTCAGATTCCAAATGGAGCAATTGTTACAATCTCTCCTCATGTTTCTCTTCCCAACATTTTGCCTCTCATTTTACCCCCTAGATGAATTTTAAAGATGATCCAGATGATTCATCTGGGATGATGAAGACCAGTTTACCCCAGGATACCTGCTGGGTTATGTCTAGAGGTCAAGGTTACTACCTGTCCTACCTTTCAGGTGGGATGAAGAAAATCTGGGGAGAGTGGGGAGTATAGAGTCAATTCATATTGGTAGTCCTGTGAGACTGCAGCTTCAGGGTCCAACTCCCCTCTGAAATCATAATCTATGGGTTTGCCTTTATTTTTTCTTGTGAGAACATTTCTAGCAATGTGAACATCTTCTAAGAACAACAAGATGGTTACCTGGGGCCATGGCCCACCCTGTTCAGGCTGTGCCTGTTGAAATGCCAAAAGAGGACTTAGCTCTTCTGATGTCACTTTTTTCAAAACCTCCTAGTTTTCATAGATCCGTGACCATGGACTGTTCTCTTGAATCAAGTCACACTTAAAAATATTTTTTTTTTCTTGAATTAAGTAATACTGAGAAAATATCCTCTACCTTGAATGAGTTTCATTTTAATGTGTTCAGGTGTTGGCCAGCTCCATCCAAATCCACAAAACACAGGAGGCTAGCTGGATTTGGCCTGTGTTTGCCAGTCCCAGCCAGCCACCTGTTTTTGTACAAATGGCAAGCTGAGAATGACTGTTACATTTTTAAATGGTTGAAAAAAATCAAAAGATGAATGTCATTGCATGTTGTGAAAATTATATGACATTCAAAATTTAGTGTCCATAAATACAATGTCTTTGGAACACAGTTGTGACAGTTTGTTGGTGTGTTGTCTATAGTTGCTTTAAGGCTGTGATGGCAGGTTTGAGTAGCTGTGACAAAGACATACAGAGTTTAAAATATTATTTATCATTTCCTTTACACAGGCAAATTTTCCTACCTTTGTTTTTGGTCAATCAAAAAGTCTGCCATGTGATTTTTGTACTTGTTATGAAACTGTTCAACTTCCACCCTTGGAGAATTCCTTTAGGATTTAGAATCAGGGAAAACCGTATTTATCTTGAATTAGTCTTTTCTCTCCTATTGATAATAGCTAGTATGTAACCCATCAGATTGTCTTTTTTGTCCTGATTATCAGAATGCTCAGAACCAATGGAACCTTTTATTATAGCAACTAATTTGCCTCACGGTTTTCATACTTGCTTTTAAAATTTTTTATGGTTATTACGTTCTAGTAATATTGCATTGGTATGTTTCTGTAAGATGCCTCTACTCCTTCCTATTTTCCTGCCTTTCCTCATTTCCTCCCTCCCCCTTTTCTTCCTTCTTTTTCTTTTCTGAATGGGAAGTGATGTGACTCATTAAATCTGTTGATACACATTGAGCCTAGGCCACATTTTAGGCCCATGAATTTTGTAAGTTAACTCCCAACTGTGAGTAGAAGGAATCCTTTTAATTCAACATCTCTCAGATACAAAGGGAGCATCTCCTAGCATGAGTTAAGACTATGGCACCAGAAGCCAGTGTGGCTGTGGCTTTGGAATGACAGTCCTCATTGCCTACACGGCAGAGGGAGTAGGACGTAGGGGTTAAAGGTGAGGACTGTGGTGTTGGGGAGAAGGAAGCCTTAATTCCAGCCCTGACCCTAATTGTGAGACTTTACTTTTTTTCAGCCTCAATTTTCTCATCTGCAATATAGGACAATAACAGCAGTTGTGAAATTTAAATAGAATGTGCAATGGCAGCACTGGCTCAGGGCCTGACATGGAGTGGGGTATCTCTAGACTGCTTCTGGCAGGGGGATGATGAGGAGCTCTGTGCACATCAAGTCCAGCTTTCCTGACCCCAGGCCAGTGGAGTGTGTTTCTTATGCTGGAGAATGCACCCACATTCTCATTTTTAGGGGCTTCTTGGAAGCAGTGCCTTGGTCCAGTGGTGAGACTCCAGTGGCAGGGTTCTTAGGGAGCAGATTCAGAAGTTCCCCAGGTCCTCTGCTCAGCCCGTTAACCTGGCACCCAGGAGCCTGATTTTGTTCATGCCTTTGTACCTTTACCCCGTCCCAGGAGCTCAGCAAAGCCTCACCTGTGTAACAGTTTTCAGATGTTTCAGCCAGAGGCCACTTAGTCTCAGGAGTTCCCCGATGGCTTGGTTCTGGATTGGCCTGAGGAGGAGGTTCCCAGCCCCCCAGCACTGTGGATGTGGGGGCATTGGGTGACTCTTGGCTTGGAGACTGTTGATCTGTGGAGCTTGAAGGAGCTCGGTGGAGGAACAAGGAAGGGTTTCCTGGGTAGGGGATGGGGGGATGACAGAAAAGAAATGACTAGCTACTGAACATCCATTTTATTTCAGACACACCCTTTTTTTTTTTTTTTTTTTGTGGTCCTGGAGATTGAACCCAGGGCTTTGTGCATGCTAGGCAAGTGCTCTACAACTGAGCTACATCCCATCCCTAGAAAAATGCAGTTTGATTCTCACAACAATCTTGTGGAATAATTGTTAAAATCTTATTTTTAAAGCCAGGTAAAGGTAGATGCAGAGTTTTATTTTCTTATGGCTGGTCTGAAACATTTTGGTGGGAGTACAGTGCGTTTAAGGTCGAAAGATTTTGATAAACCACTTAAGTGGCCAAACTCCCTATTTCAAGTAACCACTGTTAGTCTGCAGCATCCTAGGCAGGGTGGGTCCTCTTTCCTGCAGTGCACAGCTTTTCTAGGCACTGAAAACTGAGGCCATGCAAGTTGGAGGTAGAGTGGAATTGTTTCAAGTGGTAGAGAGGGGAAGAGCTGATGAGTCTGGGTACTGTATTGGGCAAGGGAAAGAGGAGAATGCTGTTGGGGACATAAATGAGGACCTTTGTCGGGGGAGACATGTGAGTCTAGCCCCTTCTATAATATCTCTGGTAGATTCTTTGCTCAAATTTTGTGCCAGTGGATTTGTGTGTATGTGTGTGTGTGTTTGTGTGTGTGTGTATGCCTGTGTATAGCTCAAATTCTACACTGTGGAGTTGGAGGTGGCACAAGGAGCTAAAACGAAGTAGTATGAAGTCTCAGATGAAGGTGGAAAGATTTGTTTCACATCATATAAGTGGGTGCATGGAATTGGAGCCTGTAGCCACCTGTGCCAGGGCTTAGGAGCAGAGGGGAGATAGTGGGCACCGAGGAAGGGTAAGGGAAGGAGGTCAGATGGGACTTTCACAGAGCAGTGGCAGGGTGGAGAAGGACATAACTTCCCCAGGCATGGATTGTTCTGGATTCCAGCCCTGGCTCTGCCCCTAAGTACTTGTGAGCTTGGACAGGCAAGCTGTTCTCTGTAGCTCTTCTGTACTGCAAGAGGTGGCCATTTTGGTGTTGGTATAGGAGAGGAAGAGGCAAGGGTGTAGCTGAGATTTGTACCCTAGTGACCAAGATAGTAGAGAATAAAATAAGAGAAGTTAGGAAAGGGAACTGGCTGGGGCTGAGGAATGAGCCTAGGCTGGGGTCTGTTATGGTTTGGATGTGAGGTGTCCTCCAAAACCTCATGTGTGAAACAATACAAGAAGGTTCAGAGGAGAAATCATGGGGTTGTAAGAGTCTTAACCCAGTCAGTGATTTAATCCCCTGATAGGGATTAACTGAGTGGTAACTGAAGTGGTGGGGTGTGGCTGGAGGAGGTGGGGATTGGGGCGTGGCTTTGAGTATACGTTTGCTTCTGGCAAGTGGAGATCTCTCTCTGCCTTCTGGTCACATGTGAGCTGTTTCCATCTGCCACACTCTTCTGCCATAATGTTCTGCCTCACCTTGAGTCCCGGGCAACAGAGCTGGCCTTCTATGGGCTAAGATCTCTGAAAGTTTATTTGAGCCTTCAAATAAACTTTTCCTCCCTTAAAATTGTTCTGGTCAGATCCTTTAGTTATAGCAGTGAAAAAGCGGACTAAAACAGGTCCGTCTGGAGAATAGGATCCTCCTTTGAACTTCTGGACTATCCTGACCCCATGGATCTTCCATGCCCATCAAGATTATGAGCTGAGCTCTGCCTGGTCAAGGACCATGCCACACATGACACCCGTTGGGTAAGACTGACGCACATGGGTCTCAGTTTCCTCATTTGTCAAATAGAAAGGGGGGCAGTCTTAGCACTGGGAAGCCCCTGACTGTTACTTCCAGCCTTATTGCTCTCACCACCCTATTCTGGCTCTTGCATCTTTCCTTTGTAGTACCCACTCCCTAGGTCTGCATGCAGGTGCATGCTTACCTGTGGGGACCCACTGGCTGACTCATACTCCTTCATCCCCCAGTCCCAATGCTCTCAACTTAATTCAGCAAGACTCACCTTTCTGGATGTGTTCACGCGTGTCAGAAAAACTTCTCTCTGATTCCTGGGGATACCTTGTGCTAGGAGAATTCCAGAACCTCAGCACTTCTGTGGAGGTGGGCCAGCTGGGGGACTCCATGGCGGGTGTACTCGGGGAGCCCATGACTAAGGGAGAGTAAGCTATGGGAAGGAGACAGAGAGGTTGAGGGCTTGTCAGAGGGGCAGGGACAGGAGCCAGACTGAGGCTGGGGTTCTTCATATTGATCAGGTCCCATATCTTAACCAAGTGAGGTCAGGAGAAACCCATGAGCCCACTGAAGCCCTCCACAACTATAGGCTCATCCAGAGAATGATGTCCTCATAAACGCCACTGGGCAAAAAGTCCTGATCTGGTGTTCAGGAATTTTGCACATCTGTCCTGTTTCTGACATTTCTTCTTTGTGTAAGTTAATGCTCTGCTCTGAGCTTCAGCTCTCCCACGTGGGGCTACCAGCTTCTGCCTCCCAGGGTTGCCAATAGTAATAATAGCAGCAATAGCAAGAGCTTGCATTTATTGAGCATTTACTGTGTATTAGACTCTGCTAAAAGTTTCACATGGATTGTCTCTTTTAACCCCCACGCAGGCCAAGGAGACAGGTTCTTACTCTCCTATTTTATAGGTGGAGAAACAGGGGTGGCAGTGCTGTGATGAGAGCCTTCCTCTGCCCAGCTCCCAGTCTGTGCTCATAACTATAATGCTCTGCAAGAGCTTCTTGGGGAGCTGGGCTTGAAACCCACGCCCACTCTTCTCTGAACCCTTCTGAAAGCCAGCCTTTTCCCTCACCAGCCCTCCAAGGTGCTGTGAGGACCACATGGGGATGGGAATACACTTGAACAGAAGTGGGTGTAGGGCAAGGAGTCTAGCAAGAGCCCCCCAGTGAGCCTTCCAGCTCTAGCCTAGTCTGGCACCTGGATGCACCTTTGGTCAGTCCCAAGTTACCCACCCAGAGCTGGCTTGGTGGGAGGGTTCAGTGGTGGTGGTGGTGGGGGGTCCCAGTGGGACTGGGGGGGAGTCTTTTTCTACTTACTTGATATCAAGTCTGTCTCTGCTTGGGCCTGGGTACACAGCAGACTCAGGCCCATCTGTTCCCAGGTACGGAGGGCCAGGTCCCAGGCTCGCTGCTCCCCATACTGAATCACCAGGTGTGAGGCCACCTCCATGCCACTTGCCTTCTCTGGTCGAGCTGTTGTCACATGGGAAGAGCACCCAAAGAATGTTTTGTTGGATAGCCGAAGCTGGAACTCCTTTAGCTCCTCCTTCTTCAGTAGCTCCAGGTAGTGGGCCAGCCGGCCCTGGGTTCCTCCGGCCATCTCTGCCCCAGGTAGGAGACCCTTGCGGGTATTCCTGGGGGGGAGCGGTGGGTGAGTGAGTGGGTGGTGAAGGGCATCAGGCAGGTAGAGAACAGTGATCTTTCTTTGCCGTGCCCCTTATTATCTCTCAATGCATAACTCTCATGGGGATCATTTCTCTTGGTCTGGCAAACGTCTAGTCAGCATTTGGATCTCAGTTTCGTAAACTGAGGGCATCTGCCAATAGATGATATTGGGAGGAGAGAGGGGAGAGGAGTGGTAGGAAAAACCACAGGAGGGAGGAGCCCTAAGGGGACCCGATGACACTGGAAGAAGTCGAAGTTCATGAAAGTGCTGGGGCAGGGCCCAGGGCTGGTCAGGAAGGGTGATGGGAAGGAGGAAAGGGAGACGAGGGCATGACTGACACTTACTGTTCTGTGTTCCTCAGATTCTTCCTTCTCCTGGGATCTGAATTCCTAGAATCAACCCTTGAGCCACAGCACTGAGAGGGAGTGAAGTCGGTGGCAAATGCCATGCAAAGAGTGGGCTCGAAGCCCAGGACTGAGCTCAGGGCTGCTGGTCTTTCTAGAATGCTCCTGGTTGGGACATCTTCCAGTTGAGAACAATCCAGAGTCAGCCACAGCAGGAATGACAAGTCACTAAGAGGAAATCTATGAGGGGTGTGGCCAGGGGAGAGGAGGGGCCTGGATAGGACTATCTATACCAAGGACGGACACATGCTGTGTGCGGGTGCACATTGTATCCTGCCACCCGTCACTCAGAGCCTGCCTGTAGGGCCAGGGTGCAGACTCTCCAGGCAGGGGCTGGGGGCCTGGGCCCTGACTCTCAGGGTAGGTGGGGTGCCCCTATGTCTGCCAGGGCAGGTCCTTAGTGGACAATGTTAGAGTTGGTCCAGGAAGCATCTTTCCAGCCTCTTATGGTTTGGGGGCTTCTTGAGCCCCCTTGGTCATCCTGACATCTATCTATATCTATATCTATATCTACATCTGCATCTATGTCTATCTGGGATTATATATATATTCTAGATCCAGGGGCTGTGCAGGCTGCCCAGCACTCAGCTACTAAACGTCTCCACCCGAAAGCGGAACAGCTCCTGCTTCATCACCGCAAAGCCAGGCACTGGGTGAATCAGGCATAGATATCCTTCCTCTTTTGTTAAATTAGCAGAGTTTGGGGACTCTACTTTGGTGAATGACATTGCCCAACTCATTTGCCGTTGTGAAATCACACCAGGAGTTTCAGAAGATGTCCTGATTTGCCCTGAGCTGGAGGAGCCCAGGCTTCAGGAGCTTCAGGCCCTGGCTTGCTTGGACACTGGCTCCCTGAGTGGCTGATTCATTTCTTTGAGCCTCAGTCTGCTTTTTTATTAAGTGGGACATCGTAAGTTTCCCAAGAGCCTCCAGTTCGACAAGAGCTCTTTGGATCTGAGCGCTCAGTCAGATCACTTCCTTTCTCCCCTCCAGCCTGCCTTGATCACATGCTCTTTGTTTCACTAAATGACTGCTTGGGCCTCAAACATCTGTCTTCCTTTACTCCTGTCTCTCTCTCAAACCTCACATCCAATCTAGCAACTTGTGCTGACATCATTTAGATAGATCCTGACTCTTCTTCCTCCACCTATTGAGACTGCTGGTGCAGCCAGCACCCTCTTTTACCAGGATGGCTGCTCTAGCTTCCAAATTCTCTGTGATGCTGATGTTGCCCTTTTGCTGTCTACTTAGTCTAGCTGCCAGAATTACCTGTCTAAAACATGAATTAGGGCTGGGATTGTGGCGCAGTGGTAGCGTGCTCGCCTAGCACGCGTGAGGCACTGGGTTCGATCCTCAGCACCACATAAAAATAAAATAAAGATATGCTGTCCACCTACAACTAAAAAATAAATAAATAAAAAAATTAAAAAAAATAAATAAAACATGAATTAATTCGGGTCACCTCTCAGCCCCAAGCCTTCCAATTCTCTCCATCTCACTAGGATTAAAAACCAAACTCCTCCCAGTGGCTCACGAGGTGCTGTAATCCAGCCCTTGTTGTCTGTCTGGGTCATATCCTATTCCTTTCCCTCCTTTACTCTGCTGTGGGTCCTCTTGGCCTCCTTTCTATTCCCTGAACACACCAAGAACATTCTCACCTCAGGGCCTTTGCACTGGCTGTTACATTTTCTTGGAATGACTTTTCCCAGATATCCAGACTCTTGCTATCTGTCCTATAAAGCATTACTCCTTCCCTTTATCACATTCACCCTGCTTTATTTTCCATTGACACCACCTGACATTGTAGACTTTCTGTCAGCCCCACCTGCAAATAGAATGTAAACTTTTGGAAGATAGGATTTCACCTGTTTTATTGGCTCTTACATTCCCTGCGCCTAGAACATTGTCTGGCTCACAATATCAGCACAATAAATGCTTACGGATTCTGAATGTCTTTTGACCTCTTTCCTTCATCTTTCTAAGTAGCTATTCACTCTGGCCACTAGATGGCATTCAAGTACTTTCTGTGTGTTGAAACTGCCTCGTCAATTAGAGGATTTCTGGTTCTCTCCCACTGGGGCCTTTCTTTGTTCTTTTTCTTTTTATAGTTTTAAAAATTTGTTTTATTGCAAAATTGGCTTCTCCCCCCCTTTTTCCATTCACTTATTCTAATTAGGTTTACATGACAACAGAATGCATTTTGATTCATTGTACACAAATGGAGCACAACTTTTCACTTCTCTGGTTGTACACAATATCAAGTTACAACATAAGTGCAGTTATACACGTACCTAGGGCATTGTTGTACATTGCATTCCACCATCTTTCTTGTCCCCTCATCCCATCCCCTCCCTTCCTTCCCCTTTGACCAAAATTTCTCTATTCTTCCCATGCCCCTTCCCACAGCAAAATTAGCATCTTGTGGACACAATTTAAAA
>PVHX01007277.1:0-12201 GCA_004024805.1 Geosciurus inauris | reverse complement strand
CCCCACACCTGGGTGCTCTCACATTTCTAAATAAACATTTTGACTATTACCCCTTTATCATTAGCTTTAGGTATCAGCTATTGACTTCCTGCTATATAACACGAGGACTTAACTCTTTTCATGCTCATCTTCATCCAAAGACAATCTTTCCCCTGCTCCACCCCCATCTTCCCAATAGAGTTTTTCCCCCTTTTCTTTCTAGGTAGCACATATAAATGGAATCATATAATTAAAAAAAAACCTCTATTGGGGCCTGGAATTTTAAAGTTCTCTCTTTTCTGGTGCTTTGGGTCTTTGCTTCCTTTCATAGCAGGCCTTTTAGGAGCACATAAAAAAACCCCACTTTTATTCAAGTAATGTTATTTTCTATTAAAAAAGGACCAGTGAGGATAATCCATATGTTTCCCACCCTACTGGAGTAAACTAATGCTTTCGTTTTATATTCAGATTATTCTGACTTGAAGCCAAATCTCTGCAACTTTTGGATATAGGTCTCCTTAAAATTTGCTTCCTCCCAGCTGTTTTCAAGAATGTCCCTTATGGGGATTCTGGAGTCAGTCCTCAGTGTGCCCCCTGACCTCCTGGTCTTACTGCCTTGCTGTTGTCCCTTCAATCTCTGTCTTCCTGAGATTGATGGGCCTCATTGTTCTTTCTGGTCCACCAATTCTGGGGCCACTGTTCTTTTCCTGACCACTCCTAAAATGTGGGACAGGATCCCCTCAATTCTCCCTTGCACAGCTGAGACCATGATATAAAGATAACAACATTAAGCAAGACTGACCCTCTTAAAGGATCAGGGATAAAGGAAAGGAAATAGAGTAGAAGGTGACTTAAAGTAACAACTGCTGACAATGTCCTCAGAGCTGGTAGGTCCAAGACCATGTTTGGGGCCTCTTTCCCAGCTGGCAGTCTCTAGCTCTGTCTGGTCTCCAGATGATGTAGATAGACATGGATAAGTCATTTTTCAGCTCCATGGTTCTCCAGCCACCTCCATGCCTTGGAGGCTGGGTTCATCTGGCTTCAGGTCCCCAGGAAGAGATCAAGTTTTCCCCATGTGCACATCATTCCTAACACAGCAAAGCATTAACCTCCTAGATATGGAAATATACCTATCCCCTTTAGGTATGTGGTCAGCATTATGGACCCAACAAGATAATAGCTGACAATTCATTGTCCCTAAGTTGGTGTATTTCAGACTTAGATAAAACTGTATACTGAAGGCTGGTAGTTGCCATCCTTTGTTAAAATATACAATCTAGTTCATCTAGTCTCCCTCATTCCCTGTGCCTCCTCTTCCTTTTTTTTTTTTTGTGATACTGGGGATTGAACCCAGGGATGCTCTGTCACTGAGCCACATCCTCAGTCTTCTTTATTTTTAAATTTGAGACAGGGCTTTGCTAATTTGCTGAGGCTAGCCTCGAACCTGTGATCCCCCTGCCTCAGCTTCCCAAGTTGCTGGGATCACAGGTGTGTGCCACAGTGCCTGGCTTCTCTTCTTTCTTCTAATCTTTCCTCTGGTACAAAGTGAAGGAAGTATCAGGACTTGCCGTCTCTCCTCTAACCATGGTTTGCCTTTAATCTCTGTGAGATCAGACAATATCAGCATAAATAATAAAATAGATTCTGCAAAGAATATTGATATTTATTTGGGAATAGCAGAACAGTTCATGAGAATATCAAGGCATTGCAGTGGGAATATGTATGACATGGTAAACTATGGATGGATTCAAAGAGGATGAGGCAGCCAGGCATGGTGGCACATCCCTGTCATTCCAGCTATTTGGGAAACTGAGGCAGGAGGATTGCAAGTTTGAGGTCAGCCTGGGCAGTTTAGTGAGTCTCTGTCTCAAAACAAAAAGAAAACCAAAACCAAACCAAAACAAAAAAAAACATAAAAAGGGCTGAGGATGTAGCTCAGAGGTAGAGCATCCCTGGGTTTAATCTCCCATAGCAAAGGGGCAGGGGGGAAGGCCAGTTTTCAAAAAGGGAAATTTTCAAAGACAAAAATAGGGAGGGTTACATCAGATATTTTAAAACAATAATCCTTGGCCACAATGATTAATAATAGGAGTGCTGTCAATCTGAGGTTGAGCAGTTTGACAGTTGCTGGGCAGATGTCCCTGTAGAAGTACTTTTTACATAAGGTTCTGTTGGGGTGTTTGGTGATAGTAATTGTTAGGCAGTCATGTATTGAAACCCTTCTTTCATAACCTCCCTACTTATTTACTTTATTTTTTGTTAAGGTTGACACGAGTGACTCCATTTTGATCATGACAGCATTTATATTTCTTTCACAACAAGAATATACACGCTTACATAACCATTTTCTAAGAACATACAACGTCCATAGGACACAATTTACATCATTTACAGTAGAACACATCCTCCCACTCTGAATATTCTCATTTGACTTTCTTAATTGCATTTAAGTCTCAGTCGAGAACAATGATTTGTTCCTGTGTATGTCCCCATAAAATCACATATTACCAGGGTCCTCCTATGCTCCAGGCAAGGCACACCAAAATCTCCACTCCAGAAATAATGCATAACCTTTTAGGAATTCTTTTCGCCTTGAAAGCCCTTCAAATGTACAGGAAAATGGCAAGAGTTGTACAGTGAGCTCCCATATAACCTTTATCTAGATTTCCCAATTGTAACACTATGACATTCACTTTCTGTGTACACTATTGTTCAATTTATTTTTGGCTGGTTATTTGAGAATAAGTTGTAGATGTCATGCCCTTTCACTTACAAGGACTTTGGCAAGGACCTACTAAGAATAGATATTTCCTTATATAACCACAATATGATCCTGGAAATTTAATATTAGTCTGATACTACTATCCAAATAAACTTAATTTTTATTTTTTTATTTTATTTTATTTTTTGGTACTGGAGATTGAACTCAGGGGCACTTGACCACTGAGCCACATCCTCAGCTCTATTTTGTGTTTTATGTAGAGACAGGGTCTCACTGAGTTGCTTAGTATCTTGCCATTGCTGAGGCTGACTTTGAACTCGCGATTCTCCTGTCTCAGCCTCCCTAAGCGCTGGGATTACAGGCTTGCGCCACCGTGTCCGGCTATAAACTTAATTTTTAAAAAAGACATTTCCCCCCTTTTTTAAAAAAATTAATTATTAGGATAACAAAATATAATACAAAAATGTAAAGTAAAAAGTTAAAATGTTCTGACAATCACTTCCCAAGGGTAACCAGGATTACATGAATGTTACACAAATATTTCAATATTACATGAAAAAAATCACATTTTTATGTGAGTGTAGTTATTTCTCTATGTACTACATGTATAAGACCTAATTTTATTTTTTAAAGTAGAGAATTCTTTTTTGTTGGGGGGATATCAGGGATTGAACTCAGGGGCACTCAATCACTGAGCCATGTCCTCAGCTTTATTTTGTATTTTATTTAGAGACAGGGTCTCACTGAGTTGCTTAGTGCCTTGCTGCTGCTGAGGCTGGCTTTGAACTCATGATCCTCCTGGCTCAGCCTCCTGAGCTGCTGGAATTACAAGCATGCAGTGCCAGGTTGAGAATTCTTGTTTTTTTTTTTTTTTGAGACGGGGACTCACTATGTTGCCACGGCTGTCATTTTGATTTATTTCTGGTTTTTAATTTGAATTAGTTTCACCATTGATTCACTGTTCTTTTAGTGTAGTTCCTCTCCTTGCTAGTTTTCACTTTTATGTTTCATTTCTTATTTATTTATTTGTTGTTTATTTATTTTACAGTAGAATGCATTTTGACATTTATGTTTCATTTCCTCATCATGAAATATTCTATTGAGTATGTTTTGTAGTGCAGCTTTTTTAGTTGTGAATTCTTTTAACTTTTGTTTATCATGGAAGGTTTTTATTTAATCATCAATTCTGAAGCTTAATTTTGCTGGGTATAGTATTCTTGGCTTGCATCCATTTTCTTTCAGACCTTGGTATATATTATTCCAAGACCTCCTAGCTTTGAGGGTCTGGGTTGAGAGATCAGCTGAGAACTGGATTGGCTTCCCTTTAAATGTTACCTATCGTTTTTCTCTGACAGCCTTTAAACTTCTATTATTATTCTATATGTTAGGCATTTTCATGATAATGTGCCTTGGTGTGGGTCTGTTATAATTTTGTATTTTGGGGGTCTTCTAAATCTCCTGTATTTGATTTTCCATTTCTGGGAAATTTTCTGATATTATTTCATTGAAAAGATTGTGTATTCCTTTCATTTGTATCTCCAAGTCTTAATCTATCCCAGTAAATCTTAAATTTGGTGTTTTCATATTATCTCATATTTCTCATATTTCATGGTCTCTTAACATATTTTCTCCATGGTCAACTTGGTTTTCAAGATTATGTATTTTGTCTTCATTGCCTGAAACTCTGTATTCCAAGTGATCTAGTCTGTTGGTGATGTTTTCATTGAATTTATAATTTGGTTTGTTGATTCCTTCATTTTGAGGATTTCTGTTTTTTTTTTTTTTTTTCAGAATCTATTTCTCCATTGAAGTGATCTTTCACTTTCTGTATTTTTTCTCTGATTTCACTCCTTATACCATCCTGTACTTCCCAGATCAGTTTAACTATGTACATTCTAAACTACTTCTCTGACATTTTTTCCACTGTGGTGTCAATAGATTCTGTTATTGGAGTATCTTGGTTTGTTTGGGGTGATTTGTTTCCTTGCCTTTTCATGTTGCTTGTGTGTCTACCCATCTAACAGTATGGATCTGAGGCAGTAGAGATTCTACCCTGTGGACTTATAGTGTCCTTGAAGTTTTCCTGTACCTCACTGTTAAGGGGGATCCAAATAATAAAAATAACAAATGTAAACGATATACAGCATTAAACCAAATAGTTCCTATTATGATGTCTATAATGTTAATTATCAAAATAAACAGAAATGATATGACCAGTTATTGCCTGCAATAAAAAAAGAAAGTTTGCACAAAGGCTTATAATTTCAAATGGTGGACAGGGAGAGAACAGAAGTAGTATAGGATTTGATAATTATGAAGGAGGAGGAGAGAAGATAGAAATAAAAAACTAAAGGAAGAGTGAAAAAACAATAGAGATTATTAGTGAAAGAAAAGAGAGAAAGAGAACCAAGGGAAACAGGTAAGAGGAAAAATATATATAAAGTAAAAATTTAAAAAAAATAAAAATAAAAATAAAAGAATACAAAACAGAATTAAAATATACTAATCAAACATTCTAGTCCTCAAAAATCTGATCCATGAAAAATAACTGCCTTCAAAAATGCTAGAAATGAGAAAAAATTCAAATATGTGTATGTCTAATGTCCATGAACCATTAAGGTCACAATTAAACAGAGAAAATTAAACAAATGAGCAAGCAAACAAAACAAAACAAAAACCCACAAAAAAAAAAAAAGAAAAAAATCTTGATGAAAAGTTAAAAAATTCTTTCCATTGGAGTTTGAAAGATTCTCAGCAGTTTTAGGTGGGGTCATCTGGAGTGTGATGCTCCACCCTCTGAATTGCTGTAGTGAGAGAGGTAATCCCATAGGTGGAATTCCTGGAGACCAGGTTTTGGCTTAGGTGGGCTCCAGGCTCTTTGCTGAATGCCAATTGGTCTGAAGATTTTAAATCAGTGCACCTCCAGGGCCCAGTAATTGCCAGTCTACACTGGAAGACTGCACCCCAGGGATCTCCCCTGGGCTCCACTACTGTGGTGGAGGAGCCAATTCTTAGTCTCCTATGTCACCTGCAGACCCCATGTTTCCTGGACTTGGTTTCAGTCTTGAACTCAATCTCTTCCACCCCTGACCTTCCAAATTCCTGGCCAGATGGGTCTCTCCCATAAGCAGCTGGATTGGAGAGGGAAAGGTAGGGCCAGGTGGGTTTCTGAGACCAGTTGTCTCCTGTGTAAACCTCTCTCCGTGTTTGATTTTATCCTGGTCACTTAAGTACACTCTATGCCATTCAGCATGTGTTTACTGGTCCTGTATTTTGGGTCAAACTCAGGTTTTCCAGGAATTGGCTCCCTCAGCTGCTGGAATCCATGCTGCAGCTGCAAAATTGTTCCTTCCTTTTCCCTCTACATATTGCCTGGAGAGATGGTGGCTTCTTTCCTGCACAAGGATATTATGCAGCATGCCTTTCAGTTTAGTTGGGCAATGTCCTTAATCTCTAAATGCTACATACCCAGACATGCCTCAGGCCTCCTAAAAATGTGGGTTCCTTTAATTCCCTTATCCCTCCACTTTGCTCACAGAGGGACCCTTTAGGCTGGTGCTTCTGGCCTGGCTGCAGCAGTGCCTATGCTGCTAGGTATTTCTTCCTTGTTTTATTATATCCAACTTCCTGAGTCCTTGATATTCTTTGAATGCCCAGTTTTAAATTCCAGTAAAGTCTCCCCCATCTTTTTTGTTCATCCACCTTGCTGAGAAGCTGTTTGTCTGCTTTCTTGGTTTCATGCCACAGAGCAGCCAGGAAAGTGACCTCCTCTATTCTGCCATTTTGAAAACCTCCTGAGGCTGGCTTACAATGGAAATTTCCCTTTCCTCAGCCTCTCAAGTGTTTGGGATTACAGGTGTGTGCCTCTGTATCCAGAAGGATGTAATTTTTAGTGAGTTGATTTTTTCTTCTTAAAGTAGTTTTTGCAGACCATTTATGTTAATACAAATTGATCTAAGCCATTTTTTTCCCTTTACCCTTTTTTTGTAGTCATATAATAATTTGGATGTATAATTTTAAAAATCAAATTGATGGACATTTAGCTTATTTTTATTTGCTTTTCTTTGCTATTAATTACACTTTATTGACAAACTTTGAGGACTTTTTTTGGGGGGAGGGTGTGGAATCCAGGGCTTCATGCATGCTAGGCCAATACTCTACCACTGAGCCACATCCTCAGCCCTATGACCAACTTTGTACACACATATATCTTTTCACATATGTATGAGTACCTCTAAGGGATGGATTCCAAGAGAAGAAATTTCTGGGTAAAGGGATCACACGTTTAAAAATTTTGGTTTGGAAATGTACTTTTCTGGGGAACTCACTTTTCTCTTTCAAGTACTATGTCAAGAGACTGGAGATGTATATGCATGCCTCTTCAGTTTGTGTTCTGGGAAGTTCTTTGTGTCAAATGTTTCATCCCTCTCTTAAAAATATACATGAAAAGCCAGTCTGTAAGTCCACTATCTTGGGAGGCTGAGGCAGGAGGATCACAAGTTCAAAGTCAGCCTCATCAACTTAATAAGGTCCTAAGCAACTAAGTGAGATCTTGTCTCAAAATAAAAAATAAAAATGACTGGGCTTGTGGCTCAGTGGTTAAGCACCCTTTGGTTTAATCTCCAATACCAAATATTTTATTATATACATATAAACCAAATATATATATTTATAATATATATATTTCAATCTCAAAGGGCATGGTTCTTGTACTATCTATATTTCTGGTTTCCTCTTCTTCCTATTCTCATTTTCACTTTGTTTGATGTGTGTAGTAACTTAATACATTTTTAACTTTTCTTATAGCTTTACATACTGTAACTATTGCACAAAGTCCTTCCAGAAAAACCTGCATTCAACCATTTTTTGCTGTGAGTGCATAAAATGGTTGAATGGAGGTTTTTGACAATAGCCCTGAAGCAGAGAGGGGACTGATGACTGTCTGCTGAGGGGGCTGTGTTCTCTGCCAGCCCTCTGCAGAGCCAGATCACCTTGCTTTTCCAACAGTTTCCTAAGACTGGGATCTTAGATGCATATGAGAACCAGATTTACAAGACTCCAAAGTATGTCCTGCACATCATGTTGCCTTTGCTGTGGGGAAAGTTTTGTTCTCGGGGTGAGTGGCTGGTATATCTACCTACAACAGGTTTCTGGTCCTGTCACTCCCAAGGCTGCTTCTGAAAGGCAGTTGGGATGCAGTTGGGATGTGAACCTCAGGCTTGCTGTGGCCCTAACACTCAGGGAATCCTAACCTCTTGCAACACATCTGTGTCCATTGCATTAAGAAGACTGTCACTTGTCCCCTCCACCTCAGATTTTTGAACTAAATATAGAGGTTGGATAATGACCTCTGCATGTATCCAGATTCACTGAGGTCAATCAAAGCAAAGGGCCTTTAACTGAAGCAGGAGGGACTGAGGTAGGACTTCTGCTCAGGGAGAGGTGCTAACCACAGGAATGAGTTAGGGAGCTGAGCATGGAATCCCCTTCAAGTGACCTTGAAGAATAATCCAGATTTTAACTGTCTGAGGCTTAGTGTGGATGATTAATGAGGTCACTGTGATAGCCCTGCTAAACTTCCCTAGGAAAGTACAACTCCACAACACCAATTGGTCATTAAAGTCCATTATTCCAGGTTCTTTTTTCTCAACAAAATTTGGCGTAGGCCACCAGGTGGTGATAGTTTAATAAAAATCAGACTAAGCCATGAGTGAAAGCATTAACAACAGGCTAGAAAGCTCTGAGACCAAGAAAAGGAAAATTTTTTTGTGAACACAGTGGCCCCACAGAGTGGTCTGGTTGAGGGACATTTGGAGGCCAAATTCTCTAGTTTCTCCTGTCCAATCTCTAGGGGAAACTCTGAATGACAAAGACAGAGGAGGAGGCAGATACCACATGTGGTGGCATTCTTGGCCTCTCAGGGATCACCCAGCCTCCCCTATGTTCACTCTTGGTCAGATTCAGAGGTCAGGGCCCTGCTGCCCAGTGGATCATGGGCAGATGAAATATGTCACCTGGAATGATCAGATCAAGGCCCACTAGTCTGCAGAGTCTCTCCCAGACCAGGGATTTCTGTGGCTATAGGATAAAGCCTAAGGGAGATGCTATTGATCCTTTATGAGTTCTTGCCTTTCTATCCCCTAGATTGTAACTTCTTCAAGGCAGAGATTATGTCTATTGTGTATGCAACCATACCCTCAGCACTGAATACAGTATATTAATTCTAAGTGGTAGAAGCTCAGTGTACATTGGTTGATACAAAGAAATGATTAACAGGATAAGAGCTGTCCTTCATGGAGCTGTCCAGGGTTCTTACCAGGGCCTGGCTTCCTTTGGTGGGTTGGTCTTTTGCTTTCTTGCCTTTTTTCCAGGGCTTTGCCACAAAACCTATTCCTCATACATATTTACGGATTTGCATCCTCACTTGACAGTCTTTCTGTGCCCTTGAGACTCACCGATTAGTCTGCTAATTCAGGTCCAAATGAATGTGTCTCAGCACAGAACCAAATGGGTTAAATGCCTCATTCCTCTTCCACACCTGTGGCATTTTTGATTCTCAATTTCTGTTCCTCCATGTTAGTGCAGTAAAGGATGGATGGTGGGAAAGTAGCAAGGGATGGTGCTGGAGGAGTGATCTGTGGTCAGATTGTGAAACCTCAAGGTGAGAATTCAGGGCAGGTGTCTTGTCCATCTCAGAGTGCTAACAGTGTCCTGCACAAATTCCAGGCACAAAGTAAACACAAAGTAAGGCACATCCAGTAAAAGATGTATGATGGCTAATTGTTCAGAACTGTGCAAAGGTTATGGAAATGTAGACCTGGCTCTAGTCTCAGTTCCCTGGAATGGCTCAGTTAAGACTCTAGGAGGAAGCTGGGCGCAGTGGCACACGCCTGTAATCCCAGCACTTTGGGAGGCTGAGACAGGAGAATCTCGAGTTCAAAGCCAGCCTCAGCAATGGCGAGGCACTAAGCAACTCAGTGAGACACAAAATAGGGCTGGGGATGTGGCTCTGTGGTGGAGTGCCCCTGAGTTTAATCCCTGGTACCAAAAACAACAACAACAACAAAAAACAAAACAAAAAGCCCCCAAACTCTAGGAGGAGAAGAGGATGAATGATCCCTATTTCCATTTATTTCTTCCTGGTATTTATTTACATCTGGATTGACTAAAAGAACTAGTTCTTTGTTCTTCTGTGTTGCTTCTCACTATCTTAGATTCACATATAACACAAAGTTAAGATAGAATAGGGAAGGTAAGAATCAGGAGCACAGGTGGAGCTAGGGGAGTGAATCCAAGACCAGGGACTAGAGTTTGGCAAACAGGCTGTAGGGAAAGTAGGCACTATGCAGATCAGAAACCAGTAGGTGGAGAAATAAAATTTCAGAAGTATCCATATAGACGAACCAGAGATAGATACAGAGAGTGATTTGGAGAACATGACTCAATCTTGCTCTGGTATGGTGTGAGGAGCCCAGATGTCAGTGCCCATTGTGATCTGAGCAAAAACTTCCCCAGTGCCAGGCACCATCCAACAGGGCCCTGGGTGCAAAAGGCAAACCTCTTTGCACAAATTCTGGAGCACTCATTTGCAGACTGTGGGCACTGCTCTGGTCTCCAGAGCACCTTGGAGATACACTGAGTTGGAAAAAGCCCAGTAAAAGGCCATGAGTCAGGTGCCCTGCATCCCTCCATCCTTTCCCACAAGTATTTGTCCCTGAGAGGTCTCCATTTTCTGCATCTACTCTCTTCTCCATCTCTTCTGATTACCACCCTTTCTTCCCTGGGTTACTGTGATAATCACCTCTCAAATGCTTCTCTTCATGTTTGATCCGACCACTTCCAACCCATCCTCCAAAAAGGCAGCCAGAGAGATTCTTCTGGAATCCAAAATAATCATGTCACACCCCTTCACAAACCCTTTCAATGGTTCCACACTGCTGGGTGGTGCTTGAGGTTCTATAACCTTGGTCCACAGCTCAGCTTTACCTATGTCCTCCTGTCCATGAGCTCTCTACTCAAACCTCAACTTCACAGTGTCCTTGGAACCATCATGATCTGTCACCCACTTGGTGCCTTTGCTGATACTCTTCACTCTATCTGGAATGACTTCCTTGTCTTTGATGAACTCCTCATCTAAGATCCAGTTCAAATGTCACCTCTTGCTGGAAACCTCTCATTTCCTCAGGCACATTTCCTTCTTTGCCTTCATGTAAACCATTTATTTTCATATTTTTCTGTTAGGCAGCTTTCTGTCACCATGACAAAACACCTGGGCAAATCAATTTAAAGGAGGAAAGATTTATTTTGGTTCACGGTTTCAGAGGTTTCAGTCCACTTGGTCCCATTGCTGTGAGCCTGTGGTGATGCAGAGCATCATGATGGGGAGCATGTGAGAGAATGGAAGTGCTCACTTCATGGTGGCCAGGAAGCAGAGATGGGGAAGAAGGGGCTAGTGACTAGATATACCCTTCAAGGACACACCCTCAGTGACCTATTTCCTCCAATTAAGCCCAACCTCCTAAAGTTTCCACCACCTTCTGACACTGCCACTAGCTGGGGACCAAACCTTGAGCTTATGAGCCTTTGGGGGGCATTCCAGATCCAACTCTAATGATATGTTAGAAGGCATGGAGCTTCTCTGTCTCCCTGTGGGGCACACCATGGACTCCCTGAGATGAAGAATTATATTTGATTTCTCTCAGTGTTCCCCTCCCCGCACAGCCCAGCAGAGTGCCTGGCCCTTATTTGGTGCATGATGAGCATTTTGAGATTTGTAAAATCAACTAAGCCCATTGGGCAAACCCAGGGGGCTTCCCAATGGGGACAGATCCTTCAGTCTAAAAGGGTGGAAGGTGCCAGGCATGGTGGCTCATGCTTGTAATCCCAGCACTTAGGGAGGCTGAGACAGGAGAATTGTGAGTTCAAAGCCAGCCTCAACAATGGCAAGGCGCTAAGCAACTCAGTGAGACCCTGTCTCTAAATAAAATACAAAATAGGTCTGGGGATGTGGCTCAATGGTTGAGTACCCCTGAATTCAATCTCTGGTACAAACAAACAAACAAACAAATAAATAATAAAAGGATGGAAGGTGAGACAGGACACAGCCAAAAGCTCTGAAACACCAAGGCGAACAGATGGCTGCATGAACTTCTCGAATCTGCCTCTTGGTCTCTGGGCTGCTCATTTCCCCTTGTTTGTAGACCCATCTGTCCCCCCTGACCCTCAACATTTTATTTATTTATTTTTATGTGGTGCTGGGATGGAACCCAGTGCTTCAGACATGCTAGGCAAACGCTCTACCACTGAGCCACAACCACAACCCCTTGCCTTTATCTTTTTTTTTTTTTTAATTTTTATTTATTTTTCTCAAAAGTTGCATTTTAATACATGTTATCAAACATAACAGAAAAAAACAAATTTTCAGAAGCTGTACACACTATTCACTGAAAATATTTGTTGAGGCAAATAGAAAGAAAAATTATTACAATCATAATTTTTCT
>PVHX01007276.1:0-92687 GCA_004024805.1 Geosciurus inauris | reverse complement strand
CAGACCTATGAGTCTAAAGGCCCACTGACCACCCAGTGACTTCACCCATCCCCATCCAATCCTACTGCTGTTCCCCCTGCGCGCGCTTTCCCTTACCCAATCATGTAACGCCAAGGCATGTGCTCCCCTGCTTGCGATTGTAACCCATAAAAGTCCCTGCTCCCCTAGACTCGGGGCCGCGCTTCCTAACCCGCTGCGTTGTCGGTGTGGGTTGGCGGACCCTACTCGAGTTTGAATTAAAGACCCTTTTGTGATTACATCGGAATCGGACTCCTGGTGGTCTCTGGTGGTCTCGAGTCTGGGCATTACACCAACTCTTTAAGCAGTTGATCTATGCTCTACAAGAGGATCTCCAAACTTCCCAGAAGACCCCAGCAGATGATCAATCTTTACAATATCCCACACCCACTTAGTTTTGATTAGGAACCAATCCCTGGCTTTTAGTTAGCATCAGGAGTGTCAGCATATTGACATATTTTATTTTTTCCCTAAAGATTATTTCAATATAGCTATGTCTCATTCCTCTCTCTCTCCTTCTCTCTCTTTTTCTCCCCCTAACCTCTTGATTCTTACTTTCACCTTTCATTCAGACAGTGTATTATAGTGTTTGTGACAGAGTACCTCGTATTTTCAAAATGTGCGTTGAATAGAATCATATCTAAATATTCTTCTAGTAGAAGGAATGATGGATTCCAAGGTCACGAACGTGAGACCTCATCTTCCACAGCATCTGCCTGGTGGTGTCCAGATTGCAATCCCTCTTTCCTGCAGATTCATGGAGACTCTCCAGAAACCACCGTAAGTGCATATTACATGTGTTGAACGCCAATCATCTGATCTGTATGAGATTTCTGGTGGGTAAAGAATTAGATGCTATTTAAAAAGCTTGACCCTGTAAGGTCAGAAAAGAATGTCTCTTCTCATCTCACTCTCCAATCCATCTGAAAAAAATATTTGGAAATTAGACAGGTGGGTAACATGTGAGTTTTCTTCATGATGGAATTTCCTACTTCTTTCTATTCAGACTACCATCAGCATTTTTGCAATTAATTTAATATTAATTAAAATGGACATGAAGAAACATACTTCACATCTCTGCAGGAGACAAGATAATTTGGATTATACTTTTATTCTAAATTTCATATCTTTACATCAGAATTTTTCTTAAAACATGCTGATGGAAAGCTGGAAGTGTGCACATGTGCGTCCTTGTTATCTGACCTTGATGATTCCCCAGAAGTGGGTCAAAATGTTTGTTAGTGTCTTGAACTTAAGTATTATCCATTCAAATTTCAGGTCTTCAATTATCGTTAAAACATTTTTATCTATGCAAAAGGAAAGATTTATTTTGTGAGAAGAATTTTAACCATATCATTAACAATGACTAGCCCCTATTTGTCACTCAATAGAAATTGGCTGAGTTAACTGTGTTCTCTCCTTTTATTTTTTCATATGGTTTAAGAAAAATAAAGACCATTAAAAGAGAACAAAAACTAGAAAAAGAATTCATTGAAACAAAAAACTCCTTAAGAAAAATTTGAAACAAATTTTGTTTTCCCCCATAGTAATAAGAATTAGGGGGAAATGTAATCCTTACATTTTCCTTTATCAAACGTTGTCCTGGGAGACAAATTGAATTTTAGTATAAAGTTATGTATGGTCTATGTGAATATTCGTGAGTGGGGTATGTTGACTTCATAAGTATGAGATGAACTGCCTCAAAGTCATGATTTAGTCTCCTTATGTTGAAGCCATGCAAAGATTTATTTACAAAGCACACTACTTATTGCCTTCTCTACATTAACTCTTTCAAGCTTACCCCTGGATAAGTTTATTTTTTATTATAAAAATTTTTGAGGTTCTAAGTATCATTAACATATTCATAGATCCTCATATATTGAACTGAGTGTTTACTATTTCCATTTGCATGTTTAGAAGGTATTAGAGGTAAAGTTAAAATATAATTCCTTAGTTCTTTCCCTAGTTATTAAGCCCTGAGGAAATGGCTTTATTTGTTAAGGAGTTGCCTTTAAAAGAGAGAGAGAGAGAGAGAGAGGCGGGTAGAATGCTCAGTTTCCTGGACCCATCCTCTCTTGCTTTCATCTTCAATCAACTTCCTATCAGTTTCACTTCCAGGTTTGTCTTGGATGTTCACACTGATTCATGTCACCACCTCCATGACCCTGGAATAAACAGCTTTTTTTTGTTTATCAATTTTCTAGATTGCTGTAAAACAAAATTATTTTTGTAGATTACAAACTTGCTGTTCTCTTCTTCAACATATTATTTAGAGGGAGCAAACAAGGTAAAAATTTCAAAACCTAAAAATAACATATCCAACCCCATAGTCTACATAGGAGATGGCTTCTGTCTCCACTTACAGTAACATCCAAACGTGTCACTACAGCAATACGGGCATGCTCTGGATTCTGCTTCTTCCCTCTAAAGTCACCGCGGCTTGGTGTACCTGCATCCCTTCACAAAGCTGTCTTTCCCCACTCTGCTCTGACTGTTCTGTCTGGACAACTCTTTCTCTGATTTTATCAATCACCTTCTCAAATTCCAGTTCTCTGTTCTCATGCTAATTCTTTAGAAAGAGCTTCTCTGATGAACCTATTAATATTCATAAACAATGAGTCTTTCCCCCATCATTCCATTTTTTTCTAATACTACATTGCATTTCCCACATAGTATGATTGCAGTCGGAAGCCTTATCATTTCATACAATTAGAAACAGGAGTTGACTGGATAAATGCAATCACAACAAAAAAAGACAAAGAGTAGAATTAATAAAACAGTGTATTCAAATTAGCACTGTATTTTAACTTAAAACATACATATGTACCTTCCTTCACTGATGTTTTACCATATGGTCAAGGATCTTTCTTTATGTTGTTAAATGATCCGAGTTATTCTAGATCATTCGTATAAGAGCATAGCTCATGCCACTTTGGCTATAATTTCTAGTTTGGGGTATTTAGTTAAGTCCAAGAGTCTAAGATATTAACAACACCTGTGAAGCTATCACAGTGTCAAGTCCTTCTGGATTTTGATGGTTTTATTTGCTTGCAGATATGTGTCCCACACTTAATATGACAACTTTTTTTGTTTATTATTTTGTTGGTTTTGGTGAATTGTTTTTACTGAGTTTTTCCAAAGGGTTTTTGTTGTTGTTGTTGTTTTTAATGGAGAAATCACACAGAGAATCCTTCCATCTTGTACCATGTTCTCCTTTGGTGTGAATGTTTGTTATCCATATCTGGAAATAGAAGATGACATAATCAGCCAGAACTTAGTCACATGATCATGCTTAAGTACTAAGGAGGCCAGAGGATGATGTTTCACTGTGTCCTCAGGAAGAAAAAGAAATAAGTTTGATAAGCAGCCCTTCAGTCTTGGCAGAAGTCTTTCTCAAGCCCACTTCATATGAAGATACAACCAGGTCCTATCTAATATGACAAATTTAAAAAAATACATTTTATAAGAATAATTTGTACTTAATTAGAATAAAATATATCCTATGCTTGTAAAATTTTATCAGAATGGATTCTACTGTCACATATAACAAAAAAGAGCCAATAAAATAAAAATAATGATTTGTTCTAGAATACCCCCCACATTTTTAAATGGCTAATTAGAAACTCTTCTATCCTATATTTGGGAATCAAAATTAGTTTAACAGTTCCCTAAATTAGGAAAAATTGTCAGTATCTTACAAGTTGGAAAGACTCATGCTCTTTGGTAGTTAAAGCATGCCACAGACTACAGAGAGAAGCCTTCATCATCTACATCAGGACATATGCAGTGGAAGTTGATGATGGGAAGAAATATGTAGAAACATATGTTTGCCATAGGGGATACACAAAATGTTTTAATATTTGTATTGAATGAAAAAACATGTTATCAAACATTTATATCTTATGATAACGTCTATGTAAATCTTGCAATCATCCAAAATAACAAATATATTAGCTATGCCTAAATGTGTACTGAGAGGCAATTACGACAAAATAGAAACACCAAAACATTTCGAACAAACGAAAGGTATAAAAACCTGGAAGTTTCTATTAGGCTAAACACATATTTATATCTATGACCAAGCAATTTCATTTCATTTCTGTAGAAGAGAAATGAATTTTTATGTCCATAGAAAGACATGCTTATATAGCCTTCTGTATAATAGCTAGAAACTGGAAATAATCTAAATGTCCATCAAAAGAGAAATGGCTAAACTCACCACAGTATACGCTAGTCCAATTGTCCCCCTTAACAGCAGTTTTGTTCCTGCATTTAATTATTGGTGGTCAATCAGGGTTTGAAAATACTAAATGAAAAATTACAGGAATTAACAATTAATAAACCATAATTGCACACCATTCTGAGTAGCATGGCGAAATCTCATACTATCCAGCTTGAGATATGAATTATCTCTTTTTCCAGAGTATCCACATTGTATACACTACTTTCCTGTTAGTCGCTTTGTAACTATCTTGGTTATCACATTAGTTGTTGTAGTATCACAGTGCTTGTGTTCAAGTAACCTTCTCTTTTTATTAATATTTGTCTGAGTGTGCAAGAGTAGTGATGTTGGCATGTCAGTACGCCAAAAGGAGAGCTGTAAAGTGCTTCCTGTAAGTATAGTATCATTTTATATCATAACAAAAAGAATAAGAACAGCACAATAAGATGTTTTGAGTGGTAACACATTCACATAACTTTTATTACAGCATATTGTAATTGTTATGTTTAAGTGTTAGTCATTGTTGTTAATTTCTTTTTTTTTAACAGTTTTTTAAAAATTTAAAAATCTTTATTTACTTATATATTTTTATGTGGTGCTGAGGATCAAACCCAGTGCTTCACACATGCAAGGCAAGCACTCTACCACTGAGCTACAACCCCAACCCCTGTTGTTAACTTCTTACTGCACTAATTTTTATCAGTTATATTTGGATACTTAGAAACCATAGTATATATGGGGTTTGATACTATGCACAGTTTCAGGTATCCACTGCAGGTATTGGAATATGTCTTCTAAGATATAGGGGACTACCATAATGAGATGCTACACAGCAGTTAAGACTGTTGGTTTACACAAATGTAATCTGAATCCCAAAAACTTACATTGAACAAAATAAACCAGGCAAAGGAGTATGATATGATCCAATTTATACAAAATCTAAGAAATAGCAAAATTATCATATGATGATAGAAGTCAGCACAGCAATTATGTACAGGTTGGGTGAATATTGATTGGAAATATATGTAAGACAATTTTCTGAAACAAAAATAATATTCTATATTTTCATCTGGAAGATGGTTATATGATTGTATATATTTACCAAAGGTCCTATGTCTGTGTACTTAAGATTTGACCTTTCTTTTTGGTACCATGGATTGAACTCAGGGGTGCTTAACCACTAAGCCTAATTCACAGCCATTTTTTATATTTTATTTAGAGACAGGGTTTTGCTGACTTGCTTAGGGCATTGCTAACTAAGTTGCTGAGGCTGGCTTTGAACTCTCGATCCTCCTGCCTCAACTTCCCAAGCCACTGGGATTGCACACATATTTGAACATATTGAGGGGGGCAGGGTATCAAGGGCATTCAACCATTGAGCCACATCCCTAGCCCTTTTTTTTGTATTTGATTTAGAGGCAGGGTCTCACTGAGTTGCTTTGTGCTTTGCAGTTGCTAAGGCTGGCTTTGAACTTGCCATCCTGCCTCAGCCTCCTGAGCTGTTGGGATTATAGTGCCCAGATAAGATTTGAGAATTTTAATGTATATAAATTATACCAAATGCTGATAAACAAAAAAAGTTGCTGGACTTCTATATGAAAAGTGCTATAGTGAAAATGCAAAAGTAGTAATTACCCAATAAAAGTAGTGAAATTCAAATTTAATCTGAATTCTTTTCTACCTGGCATCTGTTTCTAATAGATTGCCAGAGTAGAGAAAATGAAAGGAAAAAAACCAAAGACTGGGAGTGTTTTCCTTTCCTTTTAACTCTACAAGTAAAACAGAAATTTAAATTGAAACACCAAAGACATGAAAAATACAATGAATAACAATGGAGCATTCATTAATATTTCTGAATTTGAATCAGTTGCTCCTATAAATAGACAACCATGGCAAATGGGAGCACTTTCCAAATGATTCTGAAAAACATTTACACATCTTGCTTCCCATTTTGGGTGTGAGTTTAAAAATTTGGGCACAGTTATTTCAATCAATGTTCCTAAATGCAAAAGATTAGTAGTAATAGCTCAGAATTCACATTGGCTCCTTGGTGCTCTCTTCTGCTGAATGAAGTAGAAGGTTTGACTTGGCCTGCAGGGAGAAATTTAAAATTTTAGTTGTACTGGACTTACGTGAGTCTTTCAGCATTATTCCGTCAAGCTCAGGAAAGTCAGCCAAATTAAATTCTAAGGTATGTCTGGGACTGTGGTACTTTTTCCTCAGATACATGTAGGAATTGTGCATATAAATTAATGAAATAATCATGGCAAAGTTATAGCATAGCCTTTTTTTTTTTTTGGTGGTACTGGGGATTGAACTCAGGGGTACTCGACCACTGAGCCACATCCCCAGCCCTATTTTGTGTTTTTTATGTAGAGACAGGGTCTCACTGAGTTGCTTAGCACCTTGCTGTTGCTGAGGCTGGCTTTGAACTCGCGATTCTCCTATCTCAGCCTCCCTAAGTGCTGAGATTACAGGCTTGAGCCACCGTGCCCGGCTATAGCATAGCCTTCTAATAATTTCTCTAGTTGCAGAGTTTCAAAATTATCCATTTAAACTTCTCAGATACAAAACTGATAGCAAACAAGTTGTAAAGGAGTAGTAAAAAGGGGTCCTACTTAATAGTGTTATTAAATAAAAAGTAGAATAAATCAATATAAAAACTCGAGTTACACAAAAATATACACTAAATTACTTGATGGGTGAGAAAGGGATGGTTGATCACATCTAAAATCTACCTATTAATGAGATGTCAATCTGGAAGGCCGTTTCTCAAGGTGACTTACAGGAATCATTCCTTGATCCTCTTTTATTGACTTCATATAATATGAGCAGAAGTTTGTGATATCCCATCAAATATGTAGCTCACTGAGGAGATTTAAAGCACCTAAATAGTGCTACATAGTAAATCATCTCTTTATCAAAAATCTACTGCTGCATAATAAATTTTATAAAATGTGACTACAGTCATTTTATTTGCTCATGATACTGTTGGTCAGCAGATTGGACAGGGCTGACTCTCCTAGAGTCTCCACTCATACAGCTCTGTCTTTTTCACAAGAAAACTCCTGTATTTCTAGGCAAGAAATATTCTCATTCTCTCCCCTCCCTCCCCCCCCGCCTCTTTCTCTCTTTTTAGTTGAGCTGGGTGCTGAACCCAGGGCCTAGAACATGCTAAGCAAGTGCTCTACCACTGATATACATCTCCAGTCCTATATTTTGTTTCTGAGTTAATGAAAACTGAGGGCCCTAAGGTATATTCTTTATTTTCTACTATGTCAGTTATAGATCAAAAACTAAAAGTTTTACTTTAATCAAAAAGTGAAAATTGTTTTGGCTTTCCTACATATAAGATTATAGTCTACTCCTTTCTAAAGAAAAATCATGCATGCTTATTTTTTTTCTTTTCTCATTTCTGGGGATTGAATCCAGGGCTATGCCCATGCTAAGCTAGCACCCTACCACTGAGCTATACCCTGGGCCCTATGTGGCCTCTTAGACTTTTTCAGAGACACTTTGGAACAAAATTGGTGTGTGATGCACTTCAATTCCTTAAAAATCATTTTTGTGTCACTGAGAGTTTTTACTAGGTACCGACTTAAATGTTTTGGAAATCTTAACAAGTGATCTTACAACCATCTATACCTTCAGTTTGATATTTACCCTGAAAATATCTCTTCATTTGGTAATCTTTTGTCTGCTGGAGCCACTGAAGATGAGAATATTATTTTATTTTCCATCAATTCTTGGCCCCTCTGTATTTCTTCTAAATTCTAGCAAATGGAACATCATCTTTTAGGTTATCTATTTTATATCATGCATCAATAAATATAGTTTTAAGAAAAACCTTGTGCAGACATCTTCTCTGCCATACCCGTAAGTTCCTAGCATAGTGTAATAGGTACTATGCAGGAATACGAGGAGGGCCGGCCATTGTGGTATCCCATTTGGACGGAAGAGACATTTAAATTGATTCCTAAGGTTGGATAGAGGTTGCTCGGAAGAAGTGTAAGGAGCACATGTTGGAATCTTCATGTAGTTCAAAATGACATTCATATGGATTGTTAGAAGATGCAGCTTAGCTGGGATTTCAACAGTAGAATTTGTAGTTCATCCTAAAAGCAATGGGGGTGAGGGGAGCAGGGGTCGGAAGGTCTGAACAGGGGAAAGAAATAATCCAACCTGTAATTGGAAGGTTCACTCTAATAATGATGTACAGAATGAAACTCTAGAGAAAAGCTTGGACAGGAGACTGTCCCAGTTGTTCAGGCACAAAGATATAGTGTGGCCTGAACTGGGTGAATGGCAGTGGAACCAAGGGAGAGCAGCAAGGCTATATTTGAAAACTTGGGCACATAGGTGCCAGGACTTAGTGTTTACACAGAGAGTTAGAGGAAAGGAGTATCCAAGAATGACTTCCAGGTTTCTGGTTGAGTAACTGATAAGGGGATGATGCATTTACCAAGAAGAGACATCAGAGCAGGTTTGACTTGAAGCCTAGTACATCTAGTTTGAGGTGGTTTGACTGAGAGGATCTTAGAATGTATCCAAATGGAAATGATGGATGAAAGAAATATTCTGGCATTTACACCACCCTACACCTTTAAATCTTAGTATACTGTATACTATATGTACCTAGAGAGCTGATCTAGGCACAGCTCTGCCATCAACACTTTCCATATCCGTAGTCAAGAGTCTGGGAAACATTAGAGACCATGCTGTAATACACCCCTGGGGGTTAGAACTTCATAGCTCACAGCGGAATGTGTGTTGTACATACCATTATCAACTACACACAGGGGGAGAGAGAGAGAGAGAGAGAGAGAGAGAGAGAGACTCTCTCAAATGCTTTTCATCCAGTATTTAGAAGTAGTGAATTAAAGTGCTTCAGAACACAGGAACTGTAGTTAGATTACCTGGATTCTAACTTAATTCTGCAGCTTCCCAGCAGTGTGATTTGGGATTTTTAACAGCAGTTTCTTTTTCTTGCTCCATTTACAAACCGAATACTTGACTTCACTAAAAGCCATAGCCACAGAGGAAGTAGGAAGTAGCATTTTTGAAGTATATACTTTTAAAGAACATATTACTTCAAGCCACTAAAATTGTACTTGAAGAGAATATTTAGGGATTGAATGACTCACTAAACCTTCTTTAGATGAAAGAAACAATATGGAAACTAAGAGATGTAGAACTCTGATATGGACACACACTGCACCACATACACATATTCACAACACCCATATTTTCTCCTAAGTGAGAGAACAGAGACAAAGTCACAGCAAATCTGTGTGCAAAACAAAGATAAAGAAAAATTTTCCAAACCAAACTGATCTTATGCAGACTTTGAAAAGCCTAATCCATCTAAATCCTTTGGAATCAAAGTAAATGCTTCTTAAACCTACTTTAGTGCATCAGAGAAGGTAGTTGCCCAATTGGAAAGAGGGAGGCAGTTAGCCATTTGTCCAGGAAGAGAGACTAAATTCTTCTTCTGCTGGATAATCCAGGGGGGGCTCCCTTTTCTAGTTCCCTCTGCATTTTTTTGTGTGGCAATGAACTGGCTCACCAGGAATGGATCTGGGGTTTTTACTCAAACTTGACACTTGTATGTAAACTCCTTGAGGTGACTAGGAAGGTCAAGAAGGTCATTGACATCTATATGAGACTAGTGGAGTTTTTTCCAACCCACAGACTTACCAGTCAGAGGCATAGATCTGAAAATCATTTTATGTGGGGGTTCCCTCCCCCACCCTACTGTAGTTATAGCTCATTATCAGGAACTTTCCTTTTCTATTTAGATCTGTGAAATATTTTCCTTCTGAATATCAAATGCAGGTGTTTACTTGAACTTTGTTAGAGATTTCCAATGGATGGATTTCCTTTCCGAGGTAGAAATTCTTCTAGCTTAAATAATTTTTTAAAACAAAAAAAATCTAGTATGAAATTACTTAGGGTTTGATTCTTTTTTTTTTTTTTTTTTTTAAGTCTATGCCCAAATGAAAGGGACTAGTAAGGAAAAGAAATACAACTGCCACATCTTGGGTGCAACAGATTGAGCAGTCTCATCTGCGTCTGTTGCTATATTTTGTAGTTTTTTTTTGCACTGATCAATGTAACGATTTGTAGGTACTGGGTGTTCCGGGACAACCAGCTTGTTAGCATAAAACCCTAGCAGAAATATATACTTTTTAAATGAAAAACAATAGTAGAGCCATTTCATTCTTTGTATTTTAATGTTTTTAGCATAGTAAACCTTGAAGGATTTAATAAAAATATTCTCAAATTTATATATATATATGATAAATATTTTAAGTGATTACTTTAAATCTATTTGGTTTATTTTTATCCTTTCTTTGAAATAGTTTCTTATAAGTAAAACAGAAAGGTTATAGAATTGCAAAATTGATATTTTCACACATACCTAATGAAAACTGAGATTTGTAGCAGGCAGTAGTGATTGCATATGTATTTTTATTTTTGAGGGATTATTCTACTCTTTACATCTTAAAAAGAGGGACAATGAGTTTTGGTATTTTGCCATAAGTCTCCTTGTAGTAGTGTGAGCCAATAAAACCATCTGCAATCATAGAAATATAGAATGTTTTATAAAATTCACTGCCCAATGGTGGTCAATATCCCTAATGTGGCTTTTGAGCTCTTGAAATTTGACTAATGTGATTGGAAAACTGATCATTAATTTTACTTCACTCTGATTACTTTAAATGACTGTATGTGGCTAATGGTTAACTGCAATAGACAGTATCAGAGAGTTTAAAATTGTGTATGGAGAAATAGCTGATTGAATCATTTTAGTAGAAAAAGATCCTTTTGAACTTTTAAGGCTCACAGAACTTCATCAGCCCTATTATTTGGTATCTGTGAAGATTTTCTATTTAAAAAATTTCTCTTCAATAAGCTTTCTGGTAATTCATTTTACAAAATATAGTACAATCTGAATATGAATTTAGGTTATGAGAATAAAAGAACCTGCCAACCAGGAATCTACAGGTGCTAATGCTTAGAACACATGCTCTGTCTGCAAATCATTATAAAACAGAAATTGTACATTTAACTCACCTAGGCTGAATATGTAAACCTTCATAGAATATGTTCATAATTTCAGTAAACTTTTACTGTGTGAAATACCATGAGTGTAGGGCATAGAAGTGTAAGACTTAAAGAGGATCTTTTCTTATTCATACTAAAGGCCTTAAAAGAAGTTTTAATTATCATAGGCCTGGATGTTTCAAACTATTTAAGCTAAACTGTTCATTAGTATTTCATTTTGGAATATGTACTCTAAATGCAATGACAGTATTTCTGTAATCACATTTTTCCATACCTTTGTGATAAAGAACTCTTAAAAGATACACTTGACATTGTTATTGGAAATAGACATTTATCCCCAAGAGAAGTTGATTTCCTGGTTCTGGCCTAGAGGCAACTGCATAATTGGGTGCTTTTTTTTCTATTGGAAGACAAAATGTTACAAACGTGTCTTCTTGCAGTTAGCCATTCTTTACTCAGGCCTTACAATATTATGGGAACATTACTGTTCCTGGTGATATTTATATCCCTTAACATCATGCAAGAAACATTCAATTAGTGCCTTTTAGGTGTATGTGTTATTATAAAGTCATATATCTTTTCATCAAACAGATCTAAATTAGAATTCTAATCTTCTATCTTATTGTGAGAGCTAAAGTATTTAACCTACATAACTTCTTTATGTTTCTTCATATTGGAAATAGAATCAATCATATCTTCCTCACATGTTTTGTGTAAGTAGTCATTGGTTCCCCTGAGGGGCAGATTTGTTTATTATCCCATTTTTCCATTAAAGAAATGGAGTCTTAGGAACTAAAAACTCATGTAGATTTCAAGCAGGTCCATGGGTCTCATAGGTTGTGTAATAGAACTATGATTGTCAAATTACACTGTTATATCCTGTTCATCTCTGAGTATATAACAATGAATTCCACCCATGACATATAATTTTAACGCACCAATAAAATATATGGGGAAAAAAACCTTAATTCTTCAGATGGAAAAATAAAAAAGAACTGACACAATGATCTTCAACACATTGTAGCTTTTATGGACTTGAAGCTTTCAAAATTAAGTATTTCTAAAGTACAAAAATGTAGCAATTGCTCATCTCTTTACCACTAAGAATGGCCATACATTAACATTTTATACATTTTCTTGAAATCTTGTTCCATTCTATTTTAAGAAAATAAAATAATGTAGATACAAATAAATGCACTTCAGAGTTTACTCTCCTCTTCTTTGACTTCCCAGAGGTATACACCAGGAAGTGGATATACTGAATCTAACCATACACCCTGCAGGGGTGTATGTGTATATGTATACACATACACATAAAAGTATATTGTTATTTTATATATTTAAAATTTAAAAATGTCTATGCATAATATTAAACTTAATATTTAACTATAAATAAGAATACCTATTTATAGTATCCTTGTATTTGTTACTTGTAAGAGAATAGATGATACTATAGGTTATCATCTTCCAACTTGGCTTTTTATTCAGTGTGTGATTTCAAGATTTATTCAAATTGATACATAAAGATCGAAGTCCATCATTTAACATTAGTACAAATGTGTACCATATTCTTATTCATTCTATGGATAGCCACTTGAGCTCTTGGCAATTTCCAATGTTCTTATGAATATTAAAACTAGGACAAGAAAGAAGTCATTGTTGACTACTTTCTGTCTTCAACTTTTCTCTTTCCATTTCTCCTAACAATCAACTCATGTGTAAATTCTTCTGTGTCTATCTCTAGAATGCATTCATAGTAATCAAAGCTACCATCATCTCTATCACCTGGATTGATTTCCTGAGCCTCTGGTTAAGTCATCTCCCTGCTTCTGCTCATGCCTCCACAGATCTTTTTTCACAGAGAAATCATGCCACTTTCCTAGTGAATATTTTCTTCTAAGTTTCCATGTTATTCAGAATAAAATTCAAATTCATTATGATGGTATACAAGCTTCTTCAACAACCATTCTAACCTAATTGAATAACTATCAACTATCCTGCTCCAGCTTTACTGTCCTACTGTATGTGTGTAGAATAACACTTAGCTCAGATCCTTCACCCTCATCCCACTCCCACAAATATCTGCCTCTTCACTTTTTTTAAGTCTGTGCTTAACGGTTTCCATATCAAATGGGCCATTCCTTGCCATATTTTCTATATCAGCACTTGCTTAATCTATATTTTCTTGGTATGTCTTCCCAAAATTAAAATATGAGATCCACAGAGGACATATATTGTTTAGCTGGTATTGATAAATCCCGAGGACTTAAAGTGGTGTCTAGCTTATGATAGCACTCAGTACTTATTAAATTAGTCAATGGTTCCATTTCTTTATATAGACTTAGATATGCACAACTGCAAGTTAAAATCTTCTATATGTACCTAAAATTGAAATTTTTTAAAGAAAACATAACACTTCTGAAGATTTGGGCCTATTTTTTCTTCTATTAGGCGTTGGGTCCCTGGTCTGATTCCCAGGTCCTTGATCCACTTTGAGTTGAATTTTGTGCATGGTGAGAGATAAGAGTTTAGTTTCATTTTGCTACATATGGATTTCCAGTTTTCCCAGCACCATTTGTTGAACAGGCTATCTTTTCTCCAGAGTACGTGTTTGGCTCCTTTATCTAGTATAAGGTAACTGTATGCAAGTGGGTTCATCTTTGTGTCTTCTATTCTATACCATTGGTCTCCATGTCTATTTTGGTGCCAGTACCATGCCGTTTTTGTTACTATAGCTTTGTAGTACAATTTAAGGTCTGGTATTGTGATGCCTCCTGCTTCACTCTTCTTGTTAAGGATTGCTTTGGCTATTCTTGGTCTCTTATTCTTCCAAATGAATTTCATGATTGCCTTTTCTATTTCTATAAGGGATGGCATTGGGATTTTAATAGGGATTTCATTAAATCTATATAGTGCTTTGGGTAGTATGGCCATTTTAACAATATTGATTCTGCCTATACAGGAGCATGGGAGATTTTTCCATCTTCTAAGGTCTTCTTCAATTTCTTTCTTCAGTGTCTTGTAGTTTGCATTGTAGAGGTCTTTCACCTCTTTTGTTAAATTGATTCCCAAGTATTTTATTTTTTTTGAGGCTATTATGAATGGGATATTTTTCCTAATTTCTCTTTCAGAGGGTTTATCACTGATGTATAGAAATACAATTGATTTGTGAGTGTTGATTTTATATCCTGCTACTTTGCTGAAATCATTTATTAATTCTAAAAGTTTTCTGGTAGAATTTTTTGGATCCTCTAAAATAGGCCCAAATCTTTAAAATGTCAGATTAGGACCATACTTCCTTAACAAGACTACTATAGCACAAGAAGTAAAATCAAGAATCAACAAATGGGATTGATTCAAACTAAAAAGCTTCCTCTCAGCAAAAGAAATAATCAATGAAGTGAACAGAAAGCCGACATTCCGGGAACAAATCTTTGCCACACACACATCTGATAGAGCACTAATCTCCAGGATATATAAAGAACTCAAAAGAATTAACACCAAAAAAACTAACAACCCAATCAATAAATGGGCCAAAGAGCTGAACACAAACTTCACAGAAGAAGATATACAATCCATCAACAGACAAAAAATTTTCAAAATCTCTAGCAATCAGAGTAATGCAAATCAAAACTATCTTAAGATTTCATCTCACGCCAGTCAAAATGGCAATTATCAAGAATACAAACAACAATAAGTGTTGGCGAGGTTGTGGGGAAAAAGGCACACTCATACATTGCTGGTGGAACTGCAAATTGGTGCAACCAATCTGGAAAGCAGTATGGAGATTCCTTAGAAAATTTGGAATGGAACCACCATTTGAGCCTGCTTCCCTCTCCTCGGTCTATACCCAGAAGACTTAAAAACAGCATACTACAGTGACGCAGCCACTTCAATGTTTATAGCAGCTCAATTCACAATAGCTAAACTGTAGAACCAACCTAGATGCCCTTCGATAGATGAATGGATAAAGAAGCTGTGGTATATATACACAATGGAATATTACTCAGCAATAAAAGAGAATAAAATTATGGCATTTGCAGGTAAATGGATGGAGTTGGAGAATATCATGCTAAGTGAAGTAAGCCAGTCATTTGGCCAGAAAACCAAATGCCAAATGTACTCATTGATAAGTGGATGCTGATCCATAATGTGTGGAAGGACATGGGAACACCACAGGGATGTAAGGGGGGAGGGGGCATGGGGACAGTAAAGGTGATGGAATATGATGGTCATCATAGCCCTAACTTTATGTTTGACTGCATGTATGTTGTGATTCTATATCACTTATAACCAGAGAAATGAAATGTTATCCTCTAAAATAATAATAATAATAATAATAATAATAATAATAAAATTTTAAAATTTGGAAAAAAAATTAAATGTTTTTTCTGATGTAAAAAAAAGAAAACATAACACTTCTAACTAATCTCTAAAAAGACATTATTTTTTTCTTTCCTATCAGGATATCTTTGTTGGACTTTGTTAAGTTTGGCTCACTTTATGGGTAGAAGTAGTATCTTACTATCCTTTTGTTATTTCTGATTACTCATGGGTTACAACATTGATTCATATTAGTCAATAAAGTTTCTTCTGCTATAAGTTTCCTGTTTATAACCTGTACCCATTTTTTAAATTACTGGTTTTAAGTACTGTTTTGTTTTTTTTGTTGTTGCAAATTAATCAATATTGCACAGATATCTTCAGTACATCACTTCTTTCTATATTCATGATATCTTTTGCTCATATCATTTAAAAATATTGTCATCTCACATTTTCTGAGAGTTAGTAATATGAGGGGAGCTTGTCTATGTTCTTGTGGCTTAGCATCTATCATGAGGTCCCATAGTCAGGCCATTCACCAGGATTGCAGCCATCTGACTTCTGCACTTACTAACATGGTTATTGGAAGGTCTCAGTTCTCACCTGGTTTTGGCTGGAGAACTCAGTTCCTTCCTTTAAGTGTTGTCTGAGTGTCCTTGTCACATAGCAGTTGGCTTCTTCCAGAGCAAGCTGTACAAGACGAACTGAGTCTAAGACTGAGATGCAGTCTTTGGTAGTTTAATTTAGAAGTGACATAACATCACTTTTCCTATATCCTTTTGGTAACACACTCCAACCTTCATTAAATATGCCATAGAACTACACAGGGATTGAATACCAAGGGACAAGAATCACTGGCTTCCAGCTTCTGATTGTCTAACATCCATGATAACTGAATTGTTGTCAAAAGAACTCAGCAATTTAATTTCATTTTATGTTATTTAATGACCACAGAATCTTAAAGAGCAGCAATTGTCAACCACTAGTGATCTTCCTCCCCCACGAAATATTTGGCATTATTTGGAGCCATTTTTGATTGTCACAGAAAGGTATTTATATGGAAGGACTATAAGTATCTAATGGGTTGAGGCTAGGTATGATAAATATCCTATAATGCACAGGATAACCTTTCATAACAAATAATTACCCAGCCCAAAATACTAACAGAGCTAATGATGAGAAGCCCTAAATTGGAAGTCTAAATATGCAGTAGATATTTTGTTATCAAATAGATTTTTTAACCAATTCTACTCAAAGGACAGTAAATATGAAAAGTAATTGACAACCATGCATAAACACAAAAAATTGCAACTGATTTACATGTAAACCTGAGTCATAATCCATAGAAGACACTGCCAATTAAAATGAATTTTGAAAATATTTCAGAGTTTTAAGAAAGCAAGTCACAATTGTTGTTAACTGGGCCAATGTGCTGTGGTCACAGATCATTGAAGACACATCGACTTGAGCAGAAAATGTGATGGCCTTGTTCTAATTATTCCCATAGATGAATCTTTCTTGGTTCTCTTCCCTGCTCTGTGTCATGATGTAATTGGGTGGATGACTATACTTCTCAGTAGCTCACTTGATCCACGTGAAGAACTGGCAGGAGTCTAAGGGCTGGAGAGATATTGGGTTATTTCCTTCTCCATTCACTCCTATTTTTCTCCTACTAGAAGCATTGACAGTGGTGGTATCTCTCAAAAAGAGAAGTTCCTATGCATGCTCATCTCCATCTCTCACTGGTTTGCAATGCATTTCCCATCTTTACTGTTCTCAAAACCTGAGGAACCAATGGATTTCCAATGTTGTCAGTTGCTGAGGGGCTCATCATCATTTTCCATGATTAATGTTCTTTCTAGAATTCTATCTGGCTGTGTCTTCCATTCCCTAATGAACTTGACAGATGCCTGAAGAATGCATAAGATCCTGCCACTGGATCCCACACGAAGTTGAGAAAAACTCCGGTCGCAGAGAAGCGGCATGTCTACAGCTGGTAGTGGAGGTATTGTGAATCAATTAGAGGCAATTTCAGAGTAAACAAATCCTTATAATTTATATCCTGGTTGCTTAAGCATATCCCTCTGTATAATGAAAAATATATATTTGTCTCCATTTTCTGGCATAGAGTTTCTAAAACTCTTGGAATTTTCTGATAGGAGTATCTTTTGTTATTCATAAAGTTCCTCCTTTCATTCATAACAATTTATGCTGAAGAGGTGACTCATGGCAAGGTGGGGTAAGGGGCCCAAAATATCTTCAAAATAGAAGCTCTTCAACTGAAAGATAACGCTCCAACAGCTGGGGAGGGGAGGGAGTTAGAGATGAAGTTTAATCACCAATGGCTGAGGATTTAATCACTCATCTTTATGTAATAAAATTGAACTCAGGGGTACTTGACCACTGAGTCACATCCCCAGCTCCATTTTATATTTTTTATTTAGAGACAAGTTCTCACTGAGTTGCTTAGCGCTTTGTGGTTGCTGAGGCTGGCTTTGCACTCCGATTCTCCTGTCTCAGCCTCCCAAAGTACTGGGATTACAGGTGTGCATCACTGTGCCCTGATAAATTAAAACTTTTGAACAAGGAGAAAGGGCTGTGTCCAGGTTGGTGAATACATTGATGTGCTGACAAAGTGGCATCTGGTGAGAGCACTGAGGTTCTGTCCACTCTCTGGAAACCCACACTTTCCCTTTTGCATCTCTTCCCTTTGGTTCTTCCTGAGTTGTATTCTTTACAAGGACATTTATATGGTAAAACTAGTATTTTGTTGAATTGTTTGAGTTGCTCTGGGGAATTATCAAACCTGAGAAGTCATGGGAAACCCTTCATTTGTAGTCAGCAAAAGTACAGGTAGTTTGAGGTCCTAATTTGTAGCTGGCATCTGAAAGGGGAAGGCGTATGGGTCGGAGCTCCTAACTTGTGGGATCTGTGTTATCTCTGGGTGGTTAGTGTCAGAAATAAATTGGATCTTGAATACCAAGTTGGTATTGGAGAACTGGCTGTGTTTAGGCTGTGTTTTAGCTAGAACTTTCACCCAATGGAAAATTCTGACCCCCAAATTACCTTTCCTAATTATCTTTAAAATGTTATTTTCTATACTCTATTTCATACTTATAATGGTTGGGAGGTTAAGGTAACCTAAAAATTAATTACACGTATTAATGCACAAAACCATATTTGCATTTTGAGAATTGCAATTCTCAAAATTCTCAAAATTTTGCAATTCTCAAAAACAATTTTGAGAATTGTTTCCTGTTCGGAAAACCATTAGTAGAGTACATATAATTTTCATGAAGATAAGGAAAATGCCTGATCCATTTTCTACAAATATTGTTAAAATGTCCCCCAAAGTCCAATGTGTTTATGGCTTGGCCCTCAACTTGACTCATCGGAAAATGGTAGAACATTTAAGAGACGGAGCCTACTAGGATGCTTTAGGTCATTGGGGTGTGTCTACCCTGGAAGAAGACTATGAGACAGCAGTCTCTTCCTTCCTCTTCACTTCAGCTGCCATGAGGTGAGCTCCTTGTCTACCATGTGTTCCGACCCATATGTGCTGCCTACCACAGGACCAAAAGTAGTAGGGCCAGCTGACCATGGACTGAGATCTCCAAAACTGTGAGCCAAAATAATTGTTCTTTTTAATTATCTCATATATTTTGTTACAGTAATGCGATGGCAAATATTCATGATATAGGTACAATAAATGATGATTTTCAAAATATGATTGTCCCACAGAAAGTTAAAGAAAAAAATCTAGAGTCAGTTATTCAGTACCTATGATGGGAAACAACCTGAAGTGCTATTATAGTTAATAAAGATTACAGTGTCATTAGGAAAGAATTCTTTGCTTCAAACGTTTTTCAATACCCTACCGATCTAGAAAAACATAGAAAAATAGGTCAGGTGTAAGTTTATTATTTCACTGTCTCTAAATGTAATGGCTTCCTCTCTCCTGCCTGCTACTGACACATTATTCTAGGTCTTTTGCATCTTGCTGGACTAACGAGAAATCCCCATTCCTTTTTCTCCTTGATATCAGTTTCTTCCTAAATTTATGAACTGATTATAACCCCACAAAATTCACATGTTAAATTGTCATGTGACTATATCTTGATGTGGGACCTTTGAGAGGTGTTTAGTTCATGAGAGAGGAGTCCTTATGACTCCTAGGGATAGGATTAGTGACATGATAAAAGACACCTAAACAGCTCTGCTGCTACTTTTTGTCTGTGAGAGAAGATGCTGTCTAGGAAGCAAAAAATTGTCCCTAATATGTCCCAAATATGCCAGTTCCTTGATGTTAGACTTCTGGTATCCAGAAGTATGCAAAAGCAACTGTAAAAGTTTAAGCCACCCAGTCGGCAGTATTTTTTTATATAGCATGCTAAGCAACTAAGATATTCTCTCTAGTCAATTATGTTCTGCTGTGAGACTATATCCAGAGACAGACATAATATAATCCTTTCAGAAATATTTATACTCCTACATTTCTATCAGTTAATTAATTAATAATTAATATATTGAATGTGAATTGCCAGATTGTCTCTTGCCTGATTTTAGCCTATCATTTAAAATTTCTTTCTCATGTTTTCTTTCCTTTTACCTATCTTCTCACCAGACTGGTGAACTCTTCAACATACTGGATCTTCAATATTCTGCCATTTTCTTTTTCCATTCTCTATGCCTAGAACATCTTTCTTCTCTACTGTGCAAACCCATCAAAATTTAATATTTCTTGAAAGCATAATCGGTGTTAATGAATGAAGAACAATCCTGAAAATTAATAATTTTTCTGTCAACCTTCCTCAGTATTTTTGTTAGTATTGTATATATATACACACACTAAGATGTCTTAAAATGCAAATATGGTTTTGTGCATTTTAATACATGTAATTAATTTTTAGGTTACCTTAACCTCCTAACCATTATAAGTATGAAGTAGAGTATAGAAAATAACATTTTAAAGATAATTAGGAAAGGTAATTTGGGGGTCAGAATTTTCCATTGGGTGAAAGTTCTAGCTAAAACACAGCCTAGAAAGTCAAACTTCTCTGTTTAAATGGGTCTTCATGAATTAGGGTAAAAATCATACTACTTTATGTGGTGCCATAGGACTTAATGTTCTTTAAGAATGGTGGGCAGGAATCCAGCATCTTTAAGAACCTGCTATTGTCTAGAGATCTGGAGCATTAATTCTCATGAAAGCCCTGGGGAGTTGGTATTTATCATTAGCTCATTTTAAGTGATGAGAAGACAAGGATTTAGGAGTGTTATGTAACCTGCCCTGTCCAGATCCCTATAGCCATACAGTAGTAGAGTTGGAAATAAGAATCGAAGCCAACTGGACTGACACCAAGGCCCATCCCAGACAACAGACTGAGATGGGTGACATGCAATTGCCTCTTTTTTCAATGAGTTTTGGGTCAGAATCTTAGAATCAGATCCTAGATTTATACCTAAACCCTCTAGAGAAACTGATATAGGAGGGCTTTTGACCAGACTAAGAGAGAATCAGGTTTATTAAATATGCAGACAGAAAAGAATATGTGTGTGTATCTAACCATATCATAAATAAGTAGAGAGAACAAAAAGACAGTTTCAAAATATGTTCATATTATAAACTAGGAAATACAATTTGGGAAGGAATATAAAATGAGCCTGCTCTCTCTTTGGTCTGCTATCTGGCTGAGCCAAGCCTGGGACGGATTGCCTCTGAACTATAATAATAGAGAGATAGGAATCTCCTTGCCCTTTCTTGTTAATATCTCTGCTTATCCCCCCATCACCCATTCTTAATTGGGGAACTGCCTTAACTTCCAATGTAGCAGAAAACTTTTCTTCAGTCCTACAGTGTCCTTCCCACCACAGTATTTATTAGATGTATGGTTGAATTGAATGTGCTGGAAGCATTCATTGAAAATCTTGACTCTGTAGAGAACCAAACACACACATAAAATTCCCATGACAAAGAAGAACGTAGAACTTGCCTGGTGTTCCAGACCTCACTTCTCAGAAAGTTGACTGTGAACTACAACCAAAACACCACCATGGCAACAGATTAGGTATTTGTTGAATCAGGCCAGGAGACAGAAATGTATCTATAATACATGTCAGGATGTCATACGTGATCCAAAGAGAAGGCAAGTGAGAGGTCAAAGAAGAAACTCTCAGCTTGTAAGTACCGAGCTATTTCCATGAGATCAGCTACATTCCACAGCGGTTGCGGGCTGGATGGGGAGCTTGCGGAGGCATGTTGCACAGCCCAAGAGAGAGCCTTTGAAGGTTTGCACTCACCCTCCTTTTCTGGAGATTTATGAGGCCATTTCAGACTTTGCATTGCCAGGGCTACATCAAAAACATACATCTGTGCTTTTCTTAAATGAAAGAATAGACACCACATATTAAGGACTGGGCACAAGTTCAGATTTCACTTCTCTTAAAAAAAAAAAACTGCTTTGGTAATTATAAAGAAAGGGAGCAGGATTAATTCCTATTTATTGACAAGTGAATTTTGGATCCTAAAATGGCAATATCATTTATTCTATGTAATTTCCTCCCTTCTTTCCTTCCTTTCTTTTTCTTTTCTGCTCATCCCTTCCTTCTATCTTCACTCATTCTCTCCTCTCTTCCTTCATTCAACAGATGTTTATTGATGCTTAATCTGCCATGTCCTATGGACAGGCAGATGAGACAGATGCAGCCCCAACAGTGTAATTTTAAAACTTACCTAGAGTAAAAGGAAAGATTGCATGAAGGATGATTTTGATACTCCTCCATGCTTAGATGTATGTAGGATGGTCCTGCAGTTTTTAGACAAGAATATAGAGAAGTTGAAATATTCCGTAATTATAAATGTGTGTCAAAATGAGGTCACAGTATGAAAATTTGGGACTAGCTGATTTATACAAACTAAGAAGACAAAACAGGGTAAGATGTATGATTGGAAGGAGTTTCAATAACAGGAACTAAATGGTCCATATGAGTGGGCTTTTGACTTCTGGAAGGTGTTGTAGTACACTAGAGGTGACTTTAGAGATAAAGCACATACTTGGAGAATCTACAGCTGCAATTCATCAGGAGGTAGGTCTGCTTATGGTTAGAGGGTACATCATGAAGAGTTTTATATATATATATTTATATAAATACATATTTATATAAATACATATGTATTTATTTATTAAAGGAAAATCAGAGTTCCTAGAAAGCAGAGAGCAATGATGGAAAATGATGCTTTACAACTAGATGGTGACTATACATTGCCTTGCAGACTGTTGTAAGAATTCCAGTATTTATTCCCTGTTATATGAAAATTTAGATGTGTTTTGAACCATCCAGTGCCTGTGTATGCATGTGCGTGTGTGCGTGCGTGTGTGTGTGTGTCTGTGTGTGTACGTAAAAGAGAAAGGAAGACAAAAAGGACAGTTTTTGAACATTGCAAGTGCACTTTCGCAGCAGTGAGGCTGGATTAGGCAATAAATGTTGTAAAAGAAGGCAATAGTGTGGAGTAAGGTGATGGTGATTGCCAGCTTGGCATGACATGAAGATAAAACCCAAAGGATGTGTCGTTGGCAGTATTGTATAGCAGTTTTGAGGGCATTGTCTAGGTTTCTAGTTTATATAGACACATGGAAGGCCATGTTATTCTCTGGGAGAGAGAACCCTGAAAGGTTCAGTGTTCAAGGAGGAAGACAATAAATATTACTTTGAAAATGTGAAATTTGAGGTGCCTTAGTGATACAAATTGAGATGTCAGAGAGTCAGATGGATGGGTGAGTCTGGGGCTCAGAGGCAAGGTTTGTGACAGAGACACTAATTTGCAGTAATCTGTAGCAAGGCAATGATTGAAACCATTGAACCAGATGGGATTTCTTTGTTTGAATATGGAGTATAGGAAGACAGCCTAGAAACAAACCTTGGAAAATGATGCTCCTTGGCCAGTTAATTGACCTTAAATCTGATGTGGAGATGAAAGAGAAGTAAACCAAGATATTGTGGCAAAACAAAATAGCCCTATGTCATAGAACTCAAAAGATAACATTTTAATTTTTATACTGTTCAGGCATCTGAAAGGTAAACCAAGGAGAGAATTGAAAAATATTGATTTAGAGGTTACTGGTGACCCAAGACAACATTTTTGCATGGATGGAACAGGCTAAAGAGTTGAGGTGTGAATATATCATGTTGAAAAGGAAACACACCTGAACACACATGAGGACATACTTGAGATAGAAGAGATGGTAGTGGTAAGGGATAGAGTCTAAAGTATTGGTCCCAGGGCAGCAAAAATGTCAATTCTCTGTTTGAGATTTGAGACACAAAGGCTAAGGTGATGTGGATGCTAGAAAGCTTGATATTTCATAGCAGTAAGTTGATGGAATTGGCATTTAATATTCTCCATTATGTCTTAAAATATTTGGCTATTTCTTGAGAGTAAGGAAAAAATAAACTGCCTTGAGAATCAGACCACAAGTAGAGCAGTGAAACTTGTAACAGGAGTTCTGTGTTAGATACCTCTTGCCACAGAAATGCTGTGTAGCAAAGAGAGTGACTTAAAACTATGGACTTTCACTGAACTTAGAGTCCATGGATTAATCAACTAGTTTTTATGGAATACCTGATCTTGAGCATATATTTTGTGACCACTCACTGTCACTGACCTAAGATGTCCTCAATAGGGTCACTTGATTGAATGTCTCTTCCCCATGCATCCCTCATCTCCAACAAGCCGGAACAGGCGGTTCTCATGGTCAAGGCAAAGGAGAAGGAGAAGTGGAAATGTGCAAGCCTGGTCTCAAGCGTCTATAGTTCTATGTAAGTTGTTTTTCATTGTTGTGACAAAGGCCTGAGCAACACAATTTAGAAGAGACAAGATTTATTTTCACTCACGTTTTGAAAGGTTTTAGTTCATAGTCCACCAGTGCCATCATTTTGGGCCACAGTCAAGGCAGAACACTGTGGCACAAGGGCATGGTGGAGGAAAGCTGCCCTCCTCATGGCATCCAGAAGCAGCAAAAAAGAGAGAAAGGGACTGAGGACAAGATATATTCTGCTAGGACAAACTCACAGTGACCTGTTTTCTCCAACTAGGTCTCATCTCCTAGAGTTTCCACTACCTTCCACTAATGTCATCAAATTTTTAACCCATTGATAGATAAATCCACTGATGAGGACAGAGCTCTCATGATCTAATCACTCCTCCAAAGTCCTATCTCTGAACACTACTTCATTAGAAACGAAGCTCTTAACACATGAGACTTTAGGGGAACAATCCAGATGCAGACAATAATACATACCATCTGCGAGCATCTCATTGGTCAGGATCAAAGAGTAGGGAAAAAGAATTCTTCTTTAATGGAAAAATCGATAAAGTCACATGGCAAGAGGCTATGAAGAATGCAAAAAGAATTGAGATCCTTAATGCAATCAATTTGCAAATTTTCAATAGTATTGAGAGTCCATTTATAATGATTATCATCATTTAGTAATATAATCTAACAAACCCATTGTGTGAATTTCTCACTAATATTCATTTGCTTGTTATGTAGAGCACCAAAAGAAGAATCAAACTCCATGTGGGAAATTCTAGAAAGTGAGATAAACATGCAGAAAGACAGAGAAGTGAGCACATTTAAAGCATAAGGTAATTTTTGATATAAACATTAAATATTTTAAAATATTAACTGAATGATAAGGCAAATGAAGGAGTGGGAAAATGGAAACAGAATACATTGTGAAAACAAGAGAGCCATAATGAAAATATTTTCAACCATACTGACAACTAAGAGGTTGAAATCAGAAAGAGGATGCTTACATTTTTGTGGTAGAGCAGTTACTTAAGATAACAGGATCCACAGAGTGGTGGTATGAGCGAGGAGCTGAGGAAAAGACTAGGGAAAAGAGATTGGGAGAAAATGAAGTGCAGGGTAGGAGTGTTTGATTATTGTAGTACGAGGTAATAATATGAAACTACAACCCAGTGTCTTAATGCTGGACACACTAGAGGAGACGACAGTAAGTTGGGAAATGAGAGCTTGAAAGGGAAAAACTATAGCCAAATGGCACCCAAGGCAACAGTTGGACTTTGTGGTTCAAATGATATTGTTGCTGTTGATATTGGCAAGAAGGGCGACATGGACTAGAAGCCATACTTGGAGGCAAAGATGCCATCCAGATTTTCTCCTTACTTTGAAACATATGGATCCTGATGAAAACCATATCAATTAATAACACCTAGGACAGCAGCAACATGGCTTGTAGGCAGGACTAGACAGACTGCACTTTCTCTGGAGAGAGTACATTCTGTTTTGGAATTAGTAGTGTTGCCATATGGGATAAAGATTCCTGGAAGCAGTAGACTAAATTACCTATACCCAGTTTACCTAGGTATGGATATTCCAGGATAGGCAGAGAATGATAAAGTTTGGAAAGAGAATGAGTTCAGGAAAAAGCATAGGGGAAAGTCACAAAGCAACATTATTGTCCCTCCACATCATCTCAGTAATTGACAAGAAACAAATGCTCCCTGAAAATAACCTCTTTTCTGCCCCAGAAATGACAGAAATCACCCTTGTCTCTCCATTTGAAGGGTATAGATTCTGATGCATAGTAAATGCTCAATCAGTATATTTGAAAAAAACATGAATAAAACATTGATCCTTATGGAAAGTATCCTTAAAACTATTCTGAACCTCAGGTTTTACTTTTCTATTTTCTGATGAACAATTTCTATCTAAGCTATTGTCAGTATTAAGTGAGATAGGATCTATGGAGTTGGCATACAGTAGTTGTTAGAAAATGTTCACTAGAATTTTTTTACATGAAGTTAAGGAGTGAATACGTCCTGTTCAGTCACTATACATGGGTATTTTGCTGTCTTCCACTCACACTTGGATTTTAATCCAAGCTTTTATACATAAACAAACACCCATGACTTTTCTTATATAGTTGCCCTATCATATTCACGCACGCATATGCTCTCTGAGGTAATTGTGTGCCTGGACCTTTCTGGTTATATTTCACTTTTTCATGCTGCTGTCCCAGAAGACATTGACGTCATCGGGAGACACAGTAGCGCCGTCAGTCTTCAGAGGTTCAATTCATTTTGCCATCCGGAAACTCTGCCGACAAGGCGACCAGTGTTAGAAATTAAGCTTGTGACATGCAGGACATGGTGGAGTGCAAACATTGGTCAGTGCTTCCTTTCCCAGCCACAGAGGAAAGCCACACTGATTGGTATTCAGGAAAGGGACCTCCTGTTTCGAAGGATTCCTTCATGCTGTTCAGCAATGCTGTTTTGGGTGGATTTTCCCATTTGAACTGCAAAGCTTAAACACAAATATTAACTACCTGAAGCTGCAAATAGCAGCATAGTACATTAAAAAAATAATGAATATTTTAACCAGCCTTTGCCCAACCAAGAAAAATATTATGCAGAAACAAGGCCGATTTTAGAAAAATGCCCAAGGAAACATTAAAAAAAAAGTCGAGTTTCCTTTCAAAGTTTGTTTTTGCTAAACATTCATAGTTTTGCTTTTTCCAATCCAATTTTTATTATAAGAAAGGTCTCCCACATGTGTACCTGGCATTCCTTTCAAAATAATCAGTAATACACAAAATCTTTGGAAATGGCAAGTGTGGTCTTAAGTGTGACAGAAAGAAAGGGCAAAGTACATTAGAAAGAAGGAAGGTGACTTTTATGTGCACATATGTCTGTGGCTTACTTAGAGCAGGTTTTGGTGTCCCCATTCTTTTAACTATTTACATTTTAATTTGCTGATTTAGCAAACCTAAAAATACATTTAGCTTTATTTTGTTTTAAATTAACACATGCTAATTGTCCATATTTATGGGATACAGTGTGATATCTCAATACATGGGTGCCACACACCTGTAATCCTAGCACTTTGGAAGGCTGAGACAGAAGAATTGCGAGTTCAAAGACAGCCTCATCAACAGTGAGGCACTAAGCAACTCAGACTCTGTCCCTAAATAAAACACAAAATAGGGCTGGGGATGTGGCTCAGTGGCTAAGTAGGCCTGAGTTCAATTCCAAGTACCAAAAAAAAAAAAAGGGGTGCTATGTATAATAATCAAAGCAGGTTATTCAGCAGATCTATCACCTCAAACACTTGTATTTCTTCATGTTGGAGTCTTCTACTTATTTGAAAATGTACAAAATGATGTAAGCTACTGTTACCCTACTGTGCAATAAAACCAGCAGGACTTGGGCTTCTTGTCTAGCTAACTGACAGCATCCTAATCTACTCCATACTTTTTTTTCCTTCACATCTACTATGGTGATAGATTTTAAATGTTCTGTTGATGCTTATCTCCCTAAATAAGAGAAATGCACCCAACTTAGGTTTATACCATTCTACTTTGCCTCTTCAATATTAAACTTATGTTTTTCTTGTAGAAGATATTGGACTTATTGGAGAAAAGGAGTTTTAAAATTATCCATGGGCTTTTATCCATCTTTCTGCTTCATAGTCAAGATTAAGCTGTGACATACACTAGAGTTAAGAGTAATGACTACCTATTAGGGTCTCCATAATATTAGGAGTGTGGGATCATCTACAGTGATAAACAGATGGTGAAATAAATTTTCAAAGCCAACAGAATCTTTCTGCCACTCTTCAGGAATTGCTAAATCTATTTATAGGGAACCATACTCAGGTACAGCCCACAGTTGAAAGGGTCATCACAATATTTGTGGAACTCTTGGCATAAATTAATGTTGCAGACTATTTTAAGGTAATTTATTATGTTTATTCCCTGACATTTTGGAAATTCATTTCTTTTCATTCACATAAGAATATTTCTCATATTCGCATGTTCAATTTTTAAACTACTTCCTTGTATCACATTCTTCCCTCCTCAACCTTGGAATCAAATTCCTTAATTTGAATGTATTTAAAATAATTTAGCCTTCCCTCCTTCTCTTTTTCAGGCTAGTGTTGTTTCATAAACTATGAAAAGTCATTGTAAATGAGGGAAAGCCTTGTATTTAAATACTCTGCCTTATTACCTGACAGCATAATTGCTCCCTCTTTTCCTTTAGCCCAAGCATCAGAAAGGATGTGGTCTTCATGACTGGAAGGGCAGAATGATTTTATTTGAGGAACTGGGGCTCCATCAGTTTGAATCATTAGACACTGTGCTGTGGTTTGCATAATTCCTTCCCTCCCAGACATTCTGCTCCCACCCATGAACAACTTAGTTCCGCTGTGCTTTATTTGATGTCTGACTTAGACAATAAAACAGCAGAAACCACCACAGGATATTCAAAGACTTATTTACCACATCATTCTATAAATATTTAGTGAGCACCTTCTGTATGCAGGAACTGTTTTATGCCCTAAGGATATTGTAGTCACCAGCCAAATATTTACTCCTGCCCACACAGTGCTTGCATGCTAGGGATACTGGATAAAGAAACAGAAAGTCAATTATCTGTCTTAATGTTTGTCCAGATGAATATATAAATCAATGAATATATAAGTTAATTTAGATTATATTATAAAAATAGAGGAAAAGAAATGCAATAGAAGTGTTTGGTTTGAGAAAAGAGGGCTTTAGGGTGGTTTGCATCCTGAGAGATGGCATTTGAAGAGATATTGTAGTTATGACAATGGCTAGACACATGAAGAGCATTTTAGGCAGTGATAGCAGTGTGTACAAGTGCCAGGAGATGACAATTATTTAGAATGTGAAAAAATAGAAAGCAGGGGCAATAAGAAAAATGGAGATGAAGCAAGATGAGATCTGAGAGGTAGAAGAAGACCATGTCTATACACTTCTGTAGATTTGGGAAAGGAGCGTGAATTTTGTTCTAGTACAATAGTATACAACTGTGGATCTCAAATTTCTGTGCATCAGAATCCCTGGGTGACTTGCTAAAGCATGTATTGCTGGGCCCACCTGTAGAGGGCGTGATCTAGTACTTCAGGGTGGGGCTCAAGAATTTGCATTTGTAACAGTGATGTTGATGTTCCTGGTCTGGGAACAATACTTTGATAGTCAATGCCTTAGTGAGGGTCTGTTTTTTGTAACTGCCTATAATGGATGTCACCATACTTTTGCAATTAAGCCTTGATTTTCTTGTATGGAAATTCCTTTCTGCACTTTTCATCTGGTCAATGTATACTATTACTTTAGTCCCAATCAGCTGTTCAGTGTTGGGTATATGACTTTAGGCAGCCAATTGAAATTCAAAACAGGGACACTCATGACCCTAAGGGGAAGTAAAACCTCTCTAAGAAGCTGTGAGGCAATATGTAGGGAAAACTTCCCCAAGAGTTAACCTGGTACAGAAGAACTGAAAAAGGTGGCAAGAGACTGTAGTCTGATACCATCTGTTGAGCCACTGGAGTCAACCAGGACTAAAAACATTGTACTTTTATGTTTTTCTATTACATCTTGCATCTTCCCATAACATTATTTAAGAAGATTCTCTTTGGTGCCTAAAACTTACAAACTAAAAAGATGAAGGTGAATACAAAGCTATTGTAGATAATACCACTTTAGAAATGTTTAGATGTATCTTGTTTTATCACAAAAGGCCACATAGGCGAGTTTATATGGCTTAGTAATGCTTTGAACATTTATGAAATAAATAATCTTTGTACCAAATTTGCAATATTTTAAAACAGAAATTCACAAATAGGAGGATGATACAGTTAGTTAAATGAACACAAGGGAATTGAAAGTATGCTAAATGAACAACATTCCCAAGACACTCTATCCTTGACAGCAGCATTGTTACATAGGAATTACTTATTGTATGACTCTAAATAAAATTTATAATTCTACTCCCTTTTCTTGTATGTGAAAACATCATGTTCTTTACAAGTGAAGGCAGGTTTTATATTACATTTATTGTGGCAGCACTATGGAAATCAGTGTGAAATTTCTGCAAAAAACTAAAATTAGAACTACCATGTGATTCAATTATACCACTTCTCTATACCAGAAGGAATCAAAGTCATCATATTATAGAGATGCTTGAATATCTATGTTTATTGTGGTATAATTAACAATAGGCAAGCTATGGAATCAGCCTAGGTGCCCGTCAATGTATGAATGATAGAGAAAATGTGGTATATATACTGAATGGCATATTAGCCCTAAAGAACAAAATCATGCTATTTCAAGGAACATGGTTGGAACTAGAGATCTTCATGTTAAATGAAATATTCTGGACTCTGAAAGACAATTATAGCATGTTTCCCCTCACATGTGAATTCAGGTTGGGGGTGGCATAAAAGTAGGGGAAAACTATTTAAAAGAAGGAACTGAGGGAGGGGAAATCTCATGGCATAATGGCATATTTATATACCTTGTATGATTATGCTACAATGAAGTCTATTATTCTGTTTAATTAAAATGTACTAATAGAATTATACATGGCAGCTTCTCATCATATAGTTTTAGGACTAAAATGATATCTGCAATTAGTTTTCTTATCATATTTCAAGTGTCCTCTACTCAAGTTGAGCTTCAACAAGTTTTCATATTCATCACTTTCTGAGCACTTAATGTTATCCTGATTATTCAGTTTGCCCGTTATTCATCCCTTCCAATAGAATATAACTAGGTAAAAGCAGCCATGCTCTCTTTCTTTATCATTAATGTTCTGTCACCCAACTCATATGTGTAGACTAGAAGAGGAATAAATGAACTGCTTGCACAATTTTAATTAATGAATCTTTTCTTAATTAATCTTTTTTTGGGGGAGGGTTTACTGGGGATTGAAATCAGGGGTACTTGACCACTGAGCCATATCCCTAGCTCAATTTTGTGTGTTATTTAAACACAGGGTCTCACTGAGTTGCTTAGCTTCTTGCCATGGCTGAGGCTGGCTTTGAACTTGTGATTCTCCTGTCTCAGCCTCCCAAAGTGCTGGAATTACAGGCCCATGCCACCGCACCTGGTTTCTTCATTAATCTTTTCAAATATAAATTCTTTTCCCTCTATTTCTATCTGTGCATTTAGATGGTTTTGAGTCAAATTTCGTGATAACTATAAATCCCCCTTGACCACTGACACCTGAAGGGAGTCCACTGGCTTCAGAGATCATGAATAAACCTTGAGAATATAAAACTATCATGTCTTCCCTTATACTGTGCTTTTTGTGTCCATCATTTTCTCCCTTCTTTGACTTTTATATGGCAATAATCATAATCTTTAATTTTTATGCACACAATATCAGAGTGCTTATAGAGTATGAACATACAAGTATCCATAGAGAAAATGGACAGCTGGTTACATATTTAACAGTGAATTTTCCTTGTGAGCATTAATACCTTCTGTATTGTCCAAATGCATATATTTTCATATTACATATTGTCTTGAAGACTGTGAGCTACCTGTGATAAGCCAAAATCTGAATTTCCAAATTTTTGTATTGGAAATTTATAGAAACCATATAATATCCATAGGAATAATGAAGGTGGATATTCATAGAAATCATAAAATGGAGGTAGACAAGGCAAATTTTAAGTCTTTATTCAGTAAGATGGGTAAAAAAAATATAAGGACTCTCTGTACATTTGTATTTACATGTGAGTTCCATGATCCCAAGAGGCTGTCATTGACCCATAGGGCATTCTCTGTAGTGATGAAGGATGGGTGCCAATCTGTCTGTGATTCCTCCTGTGCCCACCTTATAACCACTGGGCTTCTGAGACAAGGTGTGAGCATTGGCCCCTGGAACATTTTGGAAAGGAAGCTGGATTTTCTAGGACAATGGTGAAGTGACAGCAGGCACTGAGCTTAAAGTCTACACATGTAGAGTTGTATGTAGTTAGAAATAAGATAATGCAGCTTAGAGAGACGTCATAGTTGGTCCTAAATATTTGAAAGTCATAAGCATACAGCCTTAAAAAAGTATTAATGAAATTTTAAATATAAAAGTTTGACATTAAAAAGTTTTAAATTTTTATTAAAAATAAAAATATAACTCGGCACAGTGGCTCGTGCCTGTAATCCCAATGACTTGGGAGGCAGAGGCAGGAGGATTGCAAGTTCAAGGTCAGCCTGAACAAATTTGTAAGGCCCTGAGCAACTTAGTAAGACCCTGTCTGAAACTAAAAAATAAAAAGACCTGGGGATGTGGCTCAGCAATAAAGCGCCCCTGGATTCAATCCCTGGTACAAAAGAGAAAAAAAGAAAGAAAGAAAATCAAAACAAATAAATAAATAAAATAGAGGTTTGCAGTCATTTCTTGGGAGAGGTAAGGGAAGATAGGGTCATATGTGGTCACTGAAAGATCATCTTCAAAGTTACTAGTAGTATTTTGTTGCTGCTTTTCCCTCATAATCTAGTGGTATGTTTGTTATCTTCAAAAATCATATTTATCTACACAAATTGTATGTAAATGATACATGTTTCATAATAAAATGGTTTATAAAAGAAAAATGCTCTGCCTTTCAATCTGTATAGTGCACACAATAAAATTTTAATACTTCAAAAGTCTGCTGCAATTTTATAAAATGTAATGGCTTGAGGCACTTAACTGGGAGGACTCGAGTCAGTGCAGCATTCTGCCTCAGTTTTAAGTGATTTCAGGAACTGTTTTTAACTGTGAATAAATTGTTGATATCATTCTCTCAGTTTTGTTTACCATGTGTGAATGAACATAACTTTGGGAATTTTCTTCCTTTTTACCCCAGTGCCTACTTTCTCTGCATAAAGATGATTTCCAACAGATATAGTATCAAGAATGGAAAAATGTGTCTCCTAGTCAGAGCCTATATTTATATATATAAGATTCATTTATCAGCTGCTCATTGACATGGGAATGTTTCAAAACAAATCACCCCAACATTTATGGTTTAAAAAATTAAGTATTTTCATGTCATGAGTTTGAAGTTTGACTTAAATGCTCTTGTAGTCTTGAGTGGGTCCATTTCTGTATCTGCAGTATGCTTTGGAGGAGTTAGGGGCTCTGCTGGGGTCTTTTCCATATCTGGGATACAATGATGTTCAGCTTGTCTAGGAGGACCTCCACTGGAAACCTGGGACAGCTCTTCTCTACCTTACATGGCTTCTCCTTTGAGCATTTTCTCATAGCAAATTTAGAAGAGTACATTAAGAAGACACAGTCAAGGACCTTTCTGGAATTCTGGTATGTTTTTCCTGCCTCTTTTGGCAGCATATTTGATAACAAGTGGCCAAAGTGAGAATAAAAGGATAGGGCAGAACACTGCCCAGGGTGAGATGGCACTGCACATAAGATGAATGACACCCATATGAGAGAGGGATGAATAGGGCCACCAGTGTGATTCATCTACCCCTCCATCCCCTTCCCCATCCTTTCCCCTGACTTCCTGTCTATTCAGATTCTACATCCCAGCCTTCCTTAGTCACTCAGGTCAGGTGTTCTAGATTCTAAACAACATCATTCCAGCTTTCCTTCCCATCTGAGACCTTCTAACATTCATCATTTCCCCTTACACATCTCCAGCTTTGAGCATTGCTTCCTCATTTTCTAGTCAGACAAGGAAGCTTTAAGGAAGGATATTTGTTTTGTAACCGGAAAGAGGCTAATTAGAAGCTGTGCAGAAATTAGACCCACGTCAATAGTTCTGATTCTTGGTTCACTGATTCATTATTATAAATCTATTCAATCATAAATCCACATGGCTCTTTTTCTAGAGTTCTGGTATACTAATATTTATTCTTTTTGGTGACTGGATATCACCTATCAGTGCCTTTCTTCTACTTCTCCCGCCCTTTGTTTCCTTTCTTCTTCGCTATCTCATTCTTGTCTGTTTTCCTCCCTCTCCTTTCCTCCCCACCCTCCATGCTGAGAACTGAACCCAGGGATTCACTCATGCTAAGCATACGCTCCACTGCTGAGCTGCACTCCCAGATTTCTTTCTTTCTTCCTTTTTTAAAAATTTTCTTTAGATATAATTTGACTTCTTGGGAATAAAGGGGCTAAAACTCCTTTTCATCACAGTTAATTAGATTTCAGATTTACTCTCCACAGCCCACAGCCAGTAATACTTTAGGCATTACTTGTGCACACCCCTAAAAACAGGTGTCAAAACACATTAAAGGCACGGCCTGCTAAAACATCAAAGACGATGGTGTTCTTTATTTTCAAAAGTGCCACCACAAAGCTATAAGCCTATCTAAATCAGTCATATTAGCTGCATTACTGGTCAAAATATGGGTAATGTTGGGTACTGTTGTCAGTATTGATCTCATTTATATATTTGTAAAATATTCCATTAATTCAAATCTCACTGAATAATTTATACAGAGGCCAACGAAAGGCCAGGATGACAAATAATTTGAGGACTTTTACAGAGATTCCAGGTAAAAGCAGAAAACTGGGAAGTAGAAAGGAAATATTGCAAGTGTTGTTAGGTGGACTGTCCAAGAGTAATATACCCTGGCTACCAAGTGTTACCCTTCAATTTCCCAGCACGGGGTTTAGTGGAAGCCCCTAGGATCTGTATTTTTACCATGGAGATGACTAGACCTACCTAGCACTAGCAACAAGAATTTGAAAAACATGCTAAAAGCAAAAATCACATTAGGTTTATCAAAAGTAAGCTGAGTGGTAGAAGGGGAAGGGGAACTCTAAAACACACTATCAGTGGAGCCAGAAATACAATAAGGGATTATTATCCTCATTGTACAGTAGAAGAAATTCAACAGTATAAAAAACGAAGACATTAAACGTCTTGCTTAGGTTCACAGGAACAGTCCAAGAGAATCCAGACCCTGGCTCTAGAATCACTTTTCTTTGCTTCTTCAACAGAAAGGTCAAAACATAATCTTGTCATATATGTCAAACATGCATAGATTAGCTGAAAAAAGATCTCATCGGCCAAAGCAAGTTCACTGGAGAATAAGTACAGAGAACTAATCTTTGCTTTTAAAGATACTGCCACCCACTTTAACTAAGTACCTAATTGCAACCTGTGACTATTTCATGAGCCAAGTTAAGAAGCCCAAATTGAAGCAGTGACATCCTGGAGTTCAAGATCATAGATTAAGCTGAAGGGTTAGCTGAAACAAATTAATAATATGGAAGGAAGCCTGTTTCAATTACTTAAACCAGTTTTAAATTTCACCTCAGAAAGCACCTATTTACCAGTTGACATGCCAATTATCAGTCTTTTCAGTTACATCATATATACTCTATAAGATCTCTAAGAGGTCACTTTTTTTTATTTTTGATGAATTCAAAATACTTTTTATCCTTGAAATAAGCACATTTGCATTTCAAAGAGAATTTAAATATTTTTCTTTAAATTTATTTTAAAAAAATAAATTTAAATTTCACCTAATCAAATTCCACTTTGCCTCCAATAAATTTTGGTTAATGAGGTTTTACAGTAGATTTTTTTTTCCTTTGTTCTCCATGCATCTTGCTAAGTAGTTTTTTTTGTTTTTCCTTTGTTTGTTGGTGTGTTTGTTTCCATTTTGGTTTTTTGAATTGGTGTTTTCATTCACAAGCCCTCTTAAATCTAGTGAGCCTTGTTCTGTTTTGTGAAGATCCAAGCCCTCCTGTAAAAGTTTGTACATTAATTAACTACATAAAACCAAAACGGGGAAAAAAATGTAGCACGGGGAAAAAGGGAGAATTTTTTTTTTTAAGTGAATCTCTTCATTTCTCATTCTTCACTCTTCTACCTAAAGCCTACTGTTTCTCATGACAAGATGTCTGTATTTGATTTCTCCTTTATCTTGAATGAACTTGTCCATGACCTTCCCCCACCCCACCCCCTTCACTTCCAACATACTCTGGATATTCTCTTACATAAAACCAGCCAGGTTAATCTCTCTGCTCATGCTTCCCCTGTCCCTACTCTCATAAGGAAAGGGAAGAGGGTGGCTCAATGCCCAGAGTGCGTGAAACTGCGGTAAGGTGAGGGCAGAGTGCTGTGGCAGGTACCGTGCTGAGGCCATGAATGGATAATCACTCTTGTCACAGCAAATAGACTCTGTCATGAGGAATTCCGTGGTTTTCCAGAGGAAATCAGCTTTCCCTGCAGGCTGCCAAACCCAAATGAGCTCCTTGCAACACCTGCCGATCTGAGCATCAAGCAATTATTCCACTATCTTGCCTAAAAACAAAGACTGTGCCACCCTTCCACAACCTCTGACCTTTTCCAGCTAACATAAACTAATTATATTTGCAGCAGGAGGGGAGGAAGGCTTTCATAGTCCTCCGTGGGAGTTGTCCCTCATGCTTTGTGCCACGTTGTCAGTTCTGGCAATCCAAAAAATGACCACCCTTCAATCAAGGGAGTTGCTGGACAAAGCACTTAAAGAGATACAGGAAGGCCCTTATCACAAATCAATCTCACTGCCGGGGATTCAGCAAGTGGCCCACACTGTCGATTTAGCAGTGGTACAAGGGAGCCATTGTTAAGTGTCACTTAGCAGCAATTACAGTCTGGTCAAAACAGTTTTTTTTTTTTTTAATTTTGTTTTGTTTTTAGACAACTTGTTAATGGACCTGTGATTAGGTGTAAGGAATAACCGAAGCCACAGGCACTGGTAGAAGGTTAGAGGTTAATTGAGAATTTCCATCCCAACAGGCTGAGATTTTGCAACCTTTTGCTGAGAGAATAGTCTTAAACAAAAAGGAGATAATATGATACAATTAGTTGGAAACCAGAGGGTCAAAATTCCCAGATGAGAAATGAAAACTGGCCAAGGAAATCAGGCCAGAGAGACCACCTGGGCCACTTCAGATGCCAAGAATATCTGCGGCCATTCATCTGGTGGATCAGGCAGAAAGTGGTATGCCTGCCATTCATCACTTCCCTCCTCTCTACCAAAAAAGAAAAAAAGAAAAAAAAAATAATAAGGTCAATGCTATAAACAGTAGGCATCCCAGAGTAATTGAAATTCCAGAAGCTGCCTCATTAGAATAGTTACAGGCACTCAGGGTTTTCTTTTCTTTTGAAGGTATATTCAAGTCTTGAAATTGTATGACTGGCCTTCTTAAAGTTAGCTGGGGATGCAGAGAGACTTTCTGATAGTTTCTGAAGGATTGTATCTAAACAAACAACTCTGTTCACAGTTCAGAGGAGGTGGCCCGACCAAACCTCCTGGGCTTCCTGGCTGTGGCACTATACACCAGACTCCACACCTGCTCTCCCACTCTTAATTATCAAAAGGCCCCTTTCTCCATCCCTCCAAGGTCATGATCAACACAGTGTGTCTTAAGTTCAGTAGCAGCTGCTCTTTATCTAGTGATCCAGAATCCTGAGACATTTATTGGAGATTTCTGGGCTTTAATATTTTTTCTTCCTTTTTAACGCTCTCCATTGCTCCTTCCCTAACACAAACCTGGACACTTCCAGCTGCCAGGACCCCTTGACTGGAAGTTCACTGAAAATTGCCAACTCATTTTCATTTCTCGCTCGCTCTCTTTTTTTCCCCCAGTGCAGCTGGTGCCAAAATGTGATGATTTGTTTTGCTCCAGTCACTGAAGTTTTTTGTTTTCTTTTATTTCAACCCCCTGCTGGCTTCCCAACTTGATGCTGAGTCATCTGGTGCAGGTGTGCTAAGCGGCTGGTATTTATGTCACTCACAGATGGTTTGGGTAAATTACGTGATGTTCCTGCAGCTCTGCTGAGGCTCTCTCAGCTCCCTTTGATCCTGGGGCTTCCTGTGGGTCTTGCACATGTGCAGAACTTCAGGGCACTGGGTGAAACCTTAGATGGATTCTACCCACAGTTTGGTTGGGTTGCTATCGGCCCCACAGTCTGATGAGATCCAACTGAGGCTAAGAGAGGTTGACAAGAGGAAAACTCCAAAATCATTAGGTTCCCCAGCTTAACATAGGTAGGAAATCACACACCCAATGTTCAATAGAACGTGAGAAGCTAATACTGCAGCTGCCAATGGAAATTGGGATACAAAGGGCCATGTTCTGTTTCTGAAGAAGGGAAAAAGAAAAGTAAAACCTGGAGTTGTAAAGCCATTTAGTCTCAGCAATATGCATTTTATGTTCATCTCGTCCCTGACCTTTGTCTAATCCCAGCACCTCTATTCCCATTCCAATGCCCAAGGCAAAGCCTGTCTCCCAAGTCTCACTTTATTTATATTCTAGACATATAATATTAATCAGGAACTTACAAATCTTTGCTCCTTCCATCTAAGAAGGCTGTCCTTTATCATAAAGCAATACAATTCATAAGGGCTTCACATATTTTCTTCTGTGGAGATGTGCAATTTAGCAATGGAAATCTCTGGCCATAGCCAGGGGTATGAGGTATCAACATATACTTTTCATAGCAGGTGTTTGAGGGAACTGTGCCTTCTCCGAATGTAAATATCCTACCATTGTGGGCTACTACCTTGCTTCTTGCACTGTGATTGACCTTCCATGGGGTTTCCCAGCTGGAGAGACTCTGTGCTAAGCCTGAACCAATCTTGGCAAAGAGTGGTCACCCTAATATATGTGTAGAATTAATTGGACAATCTGGTAACATGTAGATCCCTGGGCTTTGTCCCCAGAGACATGATTCAGGTGTTCTGGGGTGGGGCTTGAGGATTTGTTTTTTTCTTCATTGCTATGGTGATGGTAAAACTTCCAGATCATGACTATTCTTTGGGTTGCAATCAGCTAGAGCATCCTTTGCTATTCTCTAGTGACTTCTGAAGAGCAGCAGATTAAAAGTGCAAAGCACAGATCCGGAGCAGTGCATATAGTGTAGGCATTCTTTTTTGAAAGTGACTCACCTCAAGTGTCTCAGGAAGTTATTGCCACAAAAACAAGAACCACAGAATCTCAGTGGCATCAAACAGTGAACATAATCTCATGTTCTGGAGAGAGCAGGTAGAATGTGGTTCTGTCAATCTGCACTCATCTGATTGGTTGTATTTCTGTAGATTGGATGCAGGTCACTTCTAGGCCTTATTTCGGCCATGGAATGCCTGTTTTACTCATGGTAGAGGTCAGAAGAAGAAGCATGTGATTCCTCTGAAAGCTTCAGCATAACAGTGACACAATATCAGGTTTTCATTGGCTATAATCAGCAAAGTCTCAAATCATAGTGTGGGACAGTATGCTCTTTCAATGAAAGCAGGTAAGAAGGAAGTGAATTCCTGGTTGATAATCTAATCTATCAGTATGATCTCAGAGTTTGAGAATACCCAGTCTAGTGACTAAGAGGGAATCGCAATGTGTTTCATAATCTATAACCAATTTTCAGGTTCTATTATCATTTGGGTAGGAATAACTACCATGATGCTAAAGTATTTATTAAATAATATAATGCAATTCCATCTTAGTTATCTTATTTTTTAAAGATATTCTTTGACATTTAATTTTACTTGATTACTCTGAAGGGAACTAAATAGGACATAGAAAATTCAGTGTTTATCTGTTATAAATATTTTTTTAGGAATCAGGATAAAATTTTTAAATCTTATAAATATCTACTTCTTGTATTTATTCTTTCTTCAAAAGTCTACAATCAGCTTCCCTTTGGTTAATTAAACAATGATTAATTGGCTTTTCCCAGTATAAACCTCACAAATACGTCATGTGATGAGAATATAAAATAAAAAAAGACTTATTGAGAAAGTTAAAAACAACTACCAATATATAGAGATAAATTATGCAAGAAATCTTTTGATTCCATAATACAAACATACGGTCTTTTAGCAAATAAGTACAGCAGTACCATCTTGTTCTTTAAACATGTAAATTGTTCCTGATTTTTGGCAAAAGGCATTAAGTGGAATCCATTCACACACTAGGCTTAAAAGGTATTTGTTATCATTGGTGGGACTGTCTAGAGGATGAGTATTTCCATAATACTGCATCCATTGCTCACTGACTAGATCTTTTCCAACAAAATATTTGACCTTAATCAGTATAGCAGAGGATGTGTTTATGGAAGTTAAGGAAGTCATTTGCCATTTGGAAGGCTCAGGAAATACATAAACACTTATTACTGAGCCGTAGAAGAATTTTCTATTATCAAAAGATGGGCCAATTTCTTAATACTATGACTTCAGTAAGGGTCCAAGTTATTTGCCATGGTCTCTGTAGCTTTCTGGCTGTGTCAAGGTGACCAGCACATAACCCTGGCAGGAGGCTACCAGACTCAGTATTTGCATCCCTTTCATGTGCACTGTATCCAGAATTTACAGTTCTCATGGATACAGATGGAGGAGCTCTGGTCATATTTGAGATTATTTCTCCGAAGAGTACTAATTTTTGAACTGCAATGAAGGGTCAAATGTAAGTTCCATTTTACATGGCTAATTACTCCAAGAATTGTCTGCAACAGACACTTAGTTAAAAATGGACAAATGTAGCAGCTTTATAAAGGGAAAACAAGGATGGGGGATAATAAAAATGCGATATGCAACCAAGTAAGTATGCAGGAAATAGGGGACAGATTATTGTTTGCAGCCATCTACTATTCAAGACAATCCCTCTAGAGTTATGCTGTTCAATATCATAGCCACTAGCCATATGCGACTATTTAAATTTAAATTTAACAGAGTTAAAGTTAGAAATTCAGGTCCTTAGCCACATTAGCCACATTTCAAGTGTGCAATAACCACATGTGGCTAGTGGCTACTGTATTACAGGGCACAGATCTGGAATATTTTCGTCACTGCCACAATTTCTTTTGGACAGCAACAATCTAGGTTATTTTGCTATTGAAGAGATGTTGGACTGAGTGGACATAGTACTTGTGCATAGAAAACATGATGTTTTAAAAATAATAATGTGAAACTCTTCTGTACTTGAGCTCTGTAGTGAGGATTATCCTTAAATTTGGTCCTAGAAAATCCATTTGTAATGAAAAAATAAACTGTTACTATAGATAATATTTTTGTCCTGATGAATGTTAACTTTGTGCCACACTCTATGCTAAGCATTTTACACATATTTTGTTACTCGATTCTATCTTTAGATGGTAAGAACTATCTGCAGATTACCTTGAGAAAAAGTGGTTAAGAGTGAATAATAACTGACCCAAGATCACTATTCAGTGAATATATTTGAAACTAAGGCAATGCTTCCCTTTGTTTTTATGGGTGTTTGTGTTTGCCTTTGGTTTGTGTTTTTGACTGGCATCCACTGTTAATGAGATAACTACACAGAATTAACCAATAGACTCTGCCAGAGGCTAGGGAATATAGTGAAAAGAATAAAGACCATGTTTCATAGAAAAGAATAGAAGGTGAAGAGTCACTGAGGCCTCACCAAAGAGGCTGAGATTCAATAGAAACAGTTGGTGCAGACTCAGGGGAAAAACAACAACAACAACAACAACAAAACCAAAAGCAGAACTTCAATGACCAGATTTGGGCAAGTATAAAGGCTACACTTAAGAGATTTATGGGTTTCCAGGCTCACCCCAGAAATAAGCGTTAGGGCACCAAAAGCAATGTTGAAATCAGTAAATGGTCAGATTAGGATACTAGTTTCCTTCCCAAACCAGACTGGATCCAGAATAGAGATGCAGGGATTTTGGAGCCTGCATTTCTTTTCTTTTCTTTTCTTTTATTCTTTATTTTTTTCTTTTGTGTGGACTGGTACTCTCAAAACATCGGACAGAAGAAAATCCACAACCACTTTATTTCTTTTAGTGAATCTCAGCTTAGTCATGAAGTCTCAGAGGAAGACAGTGTTACCCATTCAATGTTCTCAGATAGAATGTTACAGTCAGAAGACAGTCACAGGACTATAGAAGTATACAAGGCATTTTTGAGCAATATCTTTCAAGATGCTAATAAAATTACCCTGTCCTATCCAGTTTATAGTACATTACTCTTAAATAAAGTAAATTATTAAAATCTCAGAACACCAAGCCTCATTTGTAGAAAATCTTGCCATAGTGTTTGTATTTGGAAACTTTTTCTTATGTTAGACAAAGAAGAAAAATACAAGGTCTTTAGCACCTGGTTTTATTAGTGAGGTATAACTAAGGTGACAATATGATTTATCGTCTAAATAGAGACACATTTGAGAATGAATGTAATTATTTATAATTACACCAGAACCACAGGTGTAAACCAGAACTGTCCAAGGCAAACCAGGGCACACTGTCACCCAAGGTATAGACCACAGCTGGATGCAATTGGATTCATGCCATTTTCCCACCCCAGCTGCTGAACATGACCTAAGGGTTGCTTTCTGCTGTCAGCTGATTTACAAGCTGATTGAAATAATGATGTAAGTGCACAATGATGAAGATGTCTAATGCCCATTTTAAGTAAAAATAACTAGGGAAAAGAAAAATGTGATTATTACTGTTGAGTTTTATTTTCAAAGGAACAATTACTTGATTTAGTACATCTAAGAAAAACGTATTAATATCTAGTCTCGCCACTCTGCATTGGAGAATGTTTCTCCTCCATTAAAAAAAAAATCAATTGCCTCTTTCTTCAAGGGATTATTTAAATACTCTAGTTCAGATGTATTCTTAGACATCAGAGAAATTTGGAGGGCATTTTGGTTTTCACAGTGATGGAGGTACACTTTCTTGTGTAGGGATAGAATTGTAGGTGTCCTACCATGCCCTGATTTGTCTCACATAATAAGGAAATGACTCATGTCTCATTTAACACTTACATAGGTAAAAAATATGTTTATAGTTGCCTAAATCTAAAACTTAACCCCATTTCACATATACATAGAAAGTATTTTTGATACTGTGTTAATAGCAACTACTGGACACATTCAGAAAATATTTGGTACTTTATCAAGAATCGTTCACTATTTCAGAAAAGCACATCACAAAAGACATCACTCATTGTAGTTGGGTGGCAACACACCACAGCTGACTTTGCAACTGACTTTCAAGGTGATCTTATGCATGGATATAAATGCTGACAACTTAATCATATCTACTAACATAGTTATCTATGCTCAAGCAGCTACATGTAGAAATGCTGTTTTAACATTAATTATTTTTCCTTTAATTTCTTTCAAGATTTACTTTTACAATATTATTAGAACAATATATTGACTTTAAAAGAAGTGCCTGGGTAGTTTATATTATTTATGAATTTCATTTTACTACAATAAAAGCTATGTTATAAAAATCTCAGATATAAATAGGTGCCTCTGGGACTGATGGGCTATGGACAAGGGCTCCCAGGCAATGCTACCCAGAGTAGTGTCAGAACTAGCAACACAGTTTGGTAGAAATGCAGATTTTCAGATTCCATTCCAGACCAACAAAATCTCAGTCTGTTAGATGCATTCCAATGATCTATGATTTTAAAAGCCTTCCAGGACCTTCTTATATTGCTCTTTTGCATGCAATGATTTGAGGATTATTGTTCTGGGTAGAACAAAGATGAGTAATATACTATCTTCAAAGAGCCTAGAGTCTTACATGAGATATAAAGATATCTTCCTACTTGAGTTACATGAGTACGAAAATCCAAGGGATCATGATGACGAGAAACACAATAGAAATTTGGCAATAACCTAATTCCAGAGACTGATATACCAAGTATGACGTATCGCCAACAAAAAGCTGGTTTCTGAGACAAGTTCAAACTATACAACTCTGATTAAAATGAACAGGACTCATGCTGTTAAGACTCAGTACATTTTGAAAAACATACCGAGCAGAGCACTTAAGCTGTTCCAGAACATGCCATTCTCTACTTTTTAACAGGGAGCAAACAGCTGGGATATGTTATTAGTGAGCCATGTTTTCATAGGCTTTCTGGTTTTCTGTGGCCAAAGTCTTACAACAGTCTTTGGACAAATTAGTGCCTGAAGCTATAGGAAGTCTTTAGTTGTCTTCAAACTGCTGAGTGAGTCAGGTCTCACAGACAACATGCCCAGGAGGACTTGCTTGGCCACCTTTCGCCTATCTACCATGGAAGTGCCTTCACAATCAATTATACTATTGTCACGTGTCTATTTACTTTTAAATACTCTATTTAAATGGTAAGAGTTATTCATATGACCCAGTTCAACACTCACAGGAATAGTTTAGGTGCATCAATAGATTAACCTGGGAAGTTCTCAAATAAATGAACAATCAAAGCAACTTCTTTTTTTTTCTAATATTTATTTTTTAGTTGTAGGTGGACAGAATATCTTTATTTTATTTTTATGTGGTGCTGAGGATTGAACCCAGTGCCTCACACATGCTAGGCGAACACGCTACCACTGAGCCATAACCCCAGCCCTCAAAGCAACTTCTTAATAAAGGAGCAACAGATTGTTGAGGATGTGTATGTCTTGTACAGAACCAGATCTCACCTTTCAAAGACATTAAAGATATCAATGTTTCAAAAGCCAAAGATCCAGAATGTCTATTTCTTATGGCCTAGAGGCAATTGCTACAGCTGTGTAGCCCCTGTATTCATGTGAGTGAGTAGGCTCATGCACTCACGGAAGGACATCAATTATTTTGATATCTTAGAATGCAAAACTCTAAGTGCTAAAGTCATCTGGACAAAATCTAAACTCCCCACCTCACTTTGGCTGGAGATAACTTCACTTTGACATTCATATCCTCTTTGGTGCTAAGAGTTGCTCAAGGATTATTTAGCAAGAGGTAGCCCTAGCTTCACTAAAGCCATTCCCCTATGGATCAGCACATACTTATTGGACATTCCCAGGCCACTAAACCTACACAAAATTACAGCTTCTGATAGCTCATTTAGTCTTTCTGTTGGGAAAGAAAAGAGAGTGAGAGGTTTTTTTTTTTTTTTTTTTTTTTTTTTAATTGTGTGTGTGAGAGAGAAAGGGGATGGGGGAGAGATTATGATAGAAGGGAAGAAAATTATCTACAGTTAACCAGAGTGAGGAGATGAAAAAAAATTCCCAATTAGCTTTAGGACTGAGGGTAAGAACTTACATTTTCTGTTCATTTACAGAATCAATACATATAACAAGTCAGAGATTTAAGATAACTAGATGACCTAGTTGAAAAGGACTTTAAGAAGTACACAGAGGCCTTAATTTGGCTAAAAATTTGGTGCTTATCACAATGTGTATTTTTTTGTTCTGTAAGAGGAAATAAAAAATTAAGAATCACGAGATTTAATTTCTCTGAGAAAACCTTACTGTCTTAATGTTCTGTATAGTTTATTTCAATAAAAATGTATTAAAAAATCTCTATAAGCCAGCAAGCACTCAGGCTCTTGAAATGCACTGATTAGAAAAATACACAGCCTTTGTCTTGAAGCTCACTATTCTGTAGCTTTATGACTCCCAACTGTCTATAGCTATATAGACATAAAGCCCTTCATAATCAGATTCCCATGCTTAATTTTACTAAAATTTTAAACTCATATATACTAGTTGATTTCTGTTGCTATAGGAAAATAGGGTTTGTGTAGCTCACAGTTTTGGGGGCTGAAAATGTTAGATTGAGTGGCCCCATTCTTTCAACTTCTGATGAGGGCCCTTTGAGTTGTGTCACAACATAGCAGAAGAACATAAAGGGAAATAGCCACATGTAGAAGAGATCACATGTCAAATAAGGAAGCCAGGCTTGCTTTTTGTTTTTTTGGTACAGGGATTAAACTCAGGGGTACTCAACCACTGAGCCACATCCCCAGTCGTATTTTGTGTTATGTAGAGACATGGTCTCGCTGAGTTGCTTAGCACCTTGCCATTGCCGGGGCTGGCTTTGAACTCACGATTCTCCTGTCTCAACCTCCCAAAGTGCTGGGATTACAGGTGTACACCACCGCACCCAGCCCCAAGTTTGCTCTTTTATAATAAACCATGCTACGGGAACTAATGAGGATTCTACATTATTGCTCTGGAGGGAACAGACCCGATGACCTATCTCCCAATAAGTTTCACCTCTTAATGGTCCTGCCACCTGCTAACATAACCATCCTGGAGTCTAAGCCTCCAGCACATGAACTATTGGGGTACAATCTATATCTAGACCATCAGAGTCCACAGATGACTTTTGTTCAGCAAATTGAACATATCATTTAGGAGCATCCCCCTGGGACCCTATTACCAATGCAGCATCTTTAGCCTCACCCTAGACTTCTTGAAATAGGGTTTACATTTCAACAAGATCATGATTCATATGCCTTTTGAAATTTGAGAAATGCTTGTCTATAATACTCAATAGTTTCATCTCACCCTTTTAAGATAAAGAAATACACAATACAATCCTTATTCTAGATCAATCCTTAGTTTAGTGGTGTTAGTACTTTTGTCAATGTAAAGTATTCGTATTATTATAATCACTTAAAATAAGCTAATAAAATAAAATAAAATTGTAGGCAAAAAAGAAATCTACCTTTTTATTTCTAAACATTGCTGGACTTAATTTGTTGCATTAGAGGATCAAGTTACTATTTCTAGAATTATTGTAGTTCCTAGCAATTTTTTGATAAATTTTGAATGGGTGAGTATCAAGAACGACATAAGAAGTTAGAAACCTTTGCTTAAAAAAAAAACAAGTGTCTTCTACTACTAGCTTGGATGCAACAACTGAAAATCATAAAATAATTTAAAAACAGTGTGTAAGACATTGACCCTGGGGCAACCAAGGAGAGTGGTTCCTGAGAGATGGTAAACCAATAAGTTGAGGTTTTGCATGGCCCCAGTTGACTGTATTGAGATAGCTTCCAGACCACAGCATAATATGGGTATCCAACAAAAACCCATCAAACTCTTCACTGAGAGCAGAAAGACCTGAGAGTCTGCTAAGAATGCAGCTAAAGTTGAAAAACAGAATACCAGGTAAGAAAGAGATTCAGACAGAACTATGGAGATCTGTGGAGGATCCCTATGTGTATTTGATTTGTCCATGTGTATAAGGAAACTACTTGAGGCTCAGGAAAGAACCACCTAAAACGATTAGACACTGTCTTTTCTACCTGGATTCACAAGACACTGCAAATAGTGCCTGTTCATCTAAGCCAGACTATAAACCCTCAATACTCAGGGGACAATGTGTAGAGTACACAGGAAGATCTTTAGTAGCCGTGAATAATTAACTCCAGGCTAAGTATGTGCTAGGCCCATTTCACAAATACTAAACCCAAGAACTGGAAGGATTTAAAAGTTTTTCAAGTAATTTATTTATATTCCTAAACAAGAATTAAAAAATAAATAAAAGAATATTTAGCATGCAAGAAAACACAATTCTCAATGTCTGATATCTAATCAACAATTACAGGCATGTAAAGAACAAGGAAGATACAACCCATTATAAATAAATAAACCATTGATTCCAAATCAACCCAAAATGCCCTAGATAGCCTAGATAGTAGAATTAGCAGACAGACATCATTAAATTTTGAATGAATTACCATTTTTTTAATAAACAGGAAGTATCATGCTTTTAGGAGAAACATCACCATCTGGTGGTACATTCAGGTATTGCCAGTAAAGATACTTAAAATAGGAAACTTCTTGGGGTTTACAATTACTTATATACATAATTACAACTACTCATGTAAATAACAGTTGAACAATTGTGTTGACTATTTTAGAGAAATTGTATTCAACCGCTTGTATACCTTACATGTTGTTTTATGTGTGTGTGCATTTATATATGTGTTCCAAATTACATAATTTGAAGATATAACTAATAGACCTTCTGAAAGAGTTATTTGGAGGATTAATGTTATTCATTATCTAGTGATAAAGGCATTTTCTTCTTTATAGCAATAACAGTAATAACCTTAAATGTAATTTACATATTATATTATTGCCAGTCTCTATCCTATTAACTAGACATTTATTCTTCATGTAAAGTGATTTTCATGTAGTCTCAATATATTCATTTATGTGTTAATTATGTATATTTTTCTATTAGAAAGTAAACTCTTTGAGTTTTTTCTCTTCCCAATGCATCCCCAATAGCTAGAATAATCTCTGGCATGTAGTAAACATTTAATAGGCAAATTTATGTTACATTACATTCACTGAATTTGATGTTTCAACTATCAGATAAAATAAAGATTCAAGCAACATATACACCTGTCTTTATTATGTTGTGTATATATGTTGTAATTCCAAATCCTTTGTAAAATAAGGTTTACACAGGTCAGAAATATATGATGTATTCTTTTTAGAGTATCCTTCACTATTACCTTTCTTAATGTAAAATGTTTGTATTTCTTGTAATTATTTAAAATAATTAAATAAAATAAGACTAAGTTATAGGCAATAAAAGATATGTACTTTTTTATTTCTAACCACTACTGGGCTTAATCTGGGATTTAGATGATCAAATTGATATCACTAGCATGATGATAGTTTATAGCAATTTCCCAATAAATTTTGAATGAGTGAATATCAAGAAAAACACATCAAAAGAAATTACTGGTTTCTAGTTGGGCAATTATTGATTTGGCTATTAGATATTAGATAATATAATATAATAGAGTCACAGCCTCTGGAAGACTGGGATCAAATCCTTATGCTATCTCTTAATTGTTATATACATTGATCAAGAGAATATGTCAGGCAATAGATACTATTCTAGGTACTTTCATTAGAGAAATTTTAATACAGGACTTTACTTATCCTAGGGAATAGAAATATAAGCCAAAAGGAGGAACTGAGTTCTCAAAAAGATGAGAAACAAGAAAACACTATCACACTTAAGGCTGAAAGTTTAATAGGCAGAGACAGTATTGCTGGAACCCAAGTCAGAAACACTTGGAGGGAGAAAAGACCATCAGGCCTGTAGGACCATGGCCAAAGGAGTGGTCAGATGTGGCCTGGAGCCACTCAGAGTATCCAACTGTGATAGAGATACAACCCAGGTAGATAAAGGAAATGGCACAAATATCTTGTCAGGTTCCTTTCTGCTTCCCTCCCATCACCTGCTCTGTAACCACTGGATGCAATAGCCAAAAACAACTTGCAAGGAAATTTGAGAGAAATAATTTGCAAGAACCACTGTTCAGGATTCATCTTTGAGTTGTCTAGATGACCTTGTGTCCACTTTTGCCTCAGGGTTTTTCCTTGGGGTTTCTCTTAACCCTAAGGGAAATTTTACTTATCCTCTTCAATTTTAGTTTCTTTCTTCATTCTTCAAACTGTACCTCTCATCTCAAGAAGCTTCCTCTGATCCCTTGAACTGGGTGTAGGCTAAATGTTTTTATACATATACTCTTGGAGAATTGACTCTACACCTTAAAATAGTATCAGGATGTGTGATTATGAACTTGCTTGTGAAATGATGTTCAGACTGTCTTTCTTTCCCACTAGGTGGCATGCTCCATGAGATCAGTTTTGCTTACTATGGTCCTTTAGAAACCTAACACAGCTCAAGGCCCACCAAGAGCAGTTGTTTCAGTGTGGATTTTGAAAGCAAGCAGAAAAAACACACATAAAGAATTAAAATTCCAGCTTGGAGGCAGCCAGAAAGGAGGAATACCCTCTGACTTGCAAAGGAGTCAACTTTTTGCTCTATCTGGGTCTTCAGATGATTGGAAGAGGACAACCCACATTAGAAAGGGCAAACTTTTACTCAATTTCTAGTCTTCAGTGTTAATGCCATCCAGGAACACCCTCAGAGACATATGCAGAACAATGTTATGCCTACCATATGGGCACTCCATGGCCCAGTGAAATTGTTACATAGAATTAACCATTGTAGCCCTATCTGCTGTTACCTTCACACCATACCTGTCTCCTTAAACCATACTTAATGTCCAAGTAAGGATGACAAGCTAATAACTCAACCAAACGTGATACAAGTCTTCTCCATGCAACAGCAACACACTAACACCTTCCCCAGAAGAGGAGATAGAGTCCTTGAGTGATGTTCACTCCTTGGTGCTCCATAACTCAAATGCTATGATCTAAAATAAACAATACTGAAATATTGTGATACCCATATATTTGTATCACATGATAGAACAAGAGAGGGATACTATGAGGCTTTGTCTTCTTATACACACACTAACCTATTTTTAACAATATAAGGATATACTCCTGAAATTTTCAGTCTTCAGTTGTAGCTTTTATAACTACCTTGCTCCACTATCAGTCAGGTAATCCCTTTGCTGTTAGCAAGCCCCTCAGTGCTTTTTTTTTTAAATTAACCTGGTGGGATAACTCAAACTTTATTCCTGAACAGTCTTAGATTGAGTTGTAGTTTTCCATGTACTTTAATCACAGGGCCTGATAATCCTGAGACATCCTCAATGATATGCTGTATGCTAAATATTCAATTCCTCACTATCATTGTAAGGTAGGAATGACTACCAATTACCCACTTGGTAGTCAGTCACTCTCATGAGCATGGGAACTTCTTTGCCAATTGAATCAGAAACAGGAAGAACCCAAAGTATTCATGCAGCACCCAGTCTCAACTCTGGTTCAATGAAATAATTTCTACCTCTCTTAATAGATGTACCCCTCCCTGTTGAACTAAGACTTGTGTGCCAAGACAGCATAAGAGTATGGTAATAAGAACAAATTTTTCCTAATGGGAAATAAGTAGCAGTGCCACTCCCATTTCCTCCCTTTTAACACTGGACCCATTAATCACAGCTATGGGATACTGGCTGGTAATTCTGGGGATACAGTTTTTTGGTGAACCTTTCCCTGGTCCTGCAAAGTATCACCACATGGTTTGTAGTATAACTAGGTCTTTGAAACGATACTCTAGTGTTCCACAAAACCAGCAGCTTCAAGATGGAGGGCAACTTGGTAAGACCAGTGAATTCTGAATGTAGACCATTGCCACATATCATGTTTTGTAAAGCTAGTTCCTTGATCCAAAGCAATTCTATATGAAATATCATAATGGTGGATAAGGCATTCTGTAAATCCATGGATGACACTTTCAGAAAAAGCACTGCATGCAGGAAAAGTAAATCTATACCAAAAAGAGCAAACCACTGCCCCTTCCATAATGGAAAGGGTCCAGGATAGTCAGCATATCATCTTGCAGCTAGCTGATCATCACAGTAATGATCCCATATTAAGAGCTCAATATAAGTCTCTGCTGTTAACAGATTGACTACTCAGCAGTCGTCATAGCCAAGTCAGGTCTAGTAAACGGAGGTCCATGTTGCTGAGCCCTTATATAACCTGCATGCTTGCTACCATACCCACTTGGTTCATGAGCTCATTGAAGAATTACAGAGGTGGCTGGGCAAAGAATCTAACAAGAATTCACAGATCAGGTATTGATCTTAATTCTAAAAGACACAAGGCTCAATGCTATAATGCTGACGTTCAAATATCTAAAATCCCAAAAGTCTAAAACCCCAAAAATCACAATCACAAAAGAATAAAAATACTAATATCCCAGGTGTTGAAACCCTGAAAGTCAAAATCCTAAGGAAACAATATTCATATTTAAAAATAATGAGTTCTATAAGGAGTAAAAAGCCAAATCCTAGGAATGGTTTTCACTATGTAATACAGCAACATTGAACATTACAGTTTAAACTCATGCTATTTGTCAGTACTGATTTTCCTTATAGATGATTAAATTCTACAGGGTTTTATTGAATTAAAGCTGCACTTGCTGTGATGTTACTGAAGAGTTAAAAAAATATGTACAAAGTAGGATGAGAAGATACTTATGCAACATTATTTCTTTTGGGACAAGAAGGTTTTCTCCAAATTTATGGTCCGTATATGTAGGCATGTTTAGTGATTTCTCACAGACAACCCCAAACAATCTAAAAACATGGCACAGAGGATGGGGACATTTAACGGGGAAGGCTCATTTTAGTGTATGTCTAATCATGGAAGCATTTCAAAAAGAGCAGTGCACATAGAAAACAAATTCTTCAAGGAAAAACATTCCCTAAAAGAAAAAAGCAGAGACTAGGGTTGTAGCTCAGTGGTAGAGCACTTACCTCATATGTGTGAGGCATTGGATTTGACTCTCAGCGCCACACATAAATAAATGAATAAAGATCCACCAACAACTAAAAAATATTTCTTTAAAAAAGAAATGATCAGCTATTTATCATGATATTTTCTAAGATTTCAAAATATAGTTAGCCAGATATGGTGGTGTGTTCCTGTAATCTCAGCTACTTGGAAGTAAAGAGAATCACATTCAAGACTATGGCATTTAGTATCTTTTGAGATTTTGGCCTAAACCTCCACAAAACAGATCATCCTATCCACTTGATCATTTAAATCCTACTTTGTGGAGGTCTTTTTTTGTTTGTTTGTTTGCTTTTTGTTTTTTTGGTACTGGGGATTGAACTCAGGGGTACTCGACTACTGAGCCACACCTCCAGCCCTATTTTGTGTTTTATGTAGAGACAGGGTCTCACTGAGTTGCTTAGCGCCTCGCTATTGCTGAGGCTGGCTTTGAACTCACGATTCTTCTGTCTCAGCCTCCCAAAGTGCTGGTATTACAGGCATGTGCCACCATGCCTGGCTTGTGGAGGTCTTTTTATAAGCTTTAAGATGGGATAAAAATATATTCACATTTTTAAGATTTTTCTCTAAATGAGAGTTGTATTCACATGAGGTAAATGAGAGCTTTTAGATTTGTTTCATCAACAATTTCCCAATCATGAAGAAATTCTGTTTTTATTTTTTTATTTGTCCAAGAGGTTACTCTCTTGGTTGCTCTGAGGCATGAAACCAAGAAAGCAGAGAAGCAGCTTATCTCATAAGGTGGGTGATAAAAAAGGGCACCTTGCTGGAAATTAATACTGGACAGTAAAGCATGGGGACTTAGGAGGTTGGATATATTAAAATAAGGAAAAAATCCCCAATGTTATGACCACCACCACCACTGGTGGTAGCACCAGCTGGTGAGGTTCCCCTAAGCAAAGTGGAGGGATAAGAGATTAAAAGAAACCCACATTTTTAGGAAGCCTGTGTCATGTCTAGATACACAGGGAGGGATCAGAGATCAAAGACATTGCTCAACTAACCTGAAAGGTGTACAATACAATATGCTTATATGCTTATGCAGGAAAGAAGCTATATCTCTCCTAGCTGCTCACAGAAGACAGAAGAAGGAGCCATTTTGCCACCATGGCACAAGGACCAACAGCTAGTGGAGCCAATTCCTGGAAAACCCGAGCTGGGTCTGAAATACAGGCCTGGCAAACCCATACCACATGACATACAGAGTGCCTACATGAGTAGGATAAAATCAAATGTGGAGAGGGGTTTACACAGGGGAATACAGATTGTGAAAACCCATCCAGCTATCTCTTCCCCTTGAGTTCAGTGACTCACAGGACCCAAGAATTTGAAAGGGTGTGGGCAGGACTGATTGAGTTTGAAGAGTGAACCCAAGAGACCAGGAAACATGAGATTCACAGGTGATAGAGGGGACTAAGGATTGGCTCCTCGAGCCCAAAAGTGGAACCCAGGGGAGAGCCTGGACCAGCAACAGTTGGGCCCTGTAGATGTAATGATTTAAAATCTTCAGAACAATCTCCATTCAGGAATTTGGAGCCTACCTAAGCCTAAACCCTGCCTCTAGGAGCTCTACCTATGGGACTTCCTCTCACACTCCAGCAACCCCACCCTGAGAATGCAGCAGACATCCTATTCCAACCCTTCCGACTTAACACCGCTGAGAAGAGAAGCCAAGAAAATTTTCCCAATGGAAATAATTGTTTAACTTTTCATTGAGATCTTTTTTTCCTGTTTGATTAATTGCTACATAAATGGTTCATGGACAATTACACATATACATATTTGTTTCTTTTTTCTTATTTCTAGGATTTCTTGAAGGCAGTTATTTTTCAGGGATCAGTACTTGAGGAGTAGGATGTTTGATTAGTATCTCTCTTTTATTTTTATTTTATAAATTTTTTGTTTTATATATATTTTTTCTCTCACTTATCTGTTTCCCTTTCCTCTCTATTTTCTTCTGTTACAAACTCTGTTATTCTCTTTCACTGGATCTTTACTTTTTTACTTCTATTTTCTCTCTTCCTCCCTCATAATCATCACATCCTACATTACCTCTGATCTCTCCCTGTTCACCATTCAAAATTGTGTACCCTTTTGCAAACTTAATGTCTTTAATGTGGGCAATACTGATGGAATAGTTTCTGTTTATTGTGACAATTAACACTGTAGATGTTATAGCAGGAATTATTTGGTTTAATGCTGTATATTGTTTGCATTGGTTGTTGTTATTATGTGTCTCCCCCTAAATAGCAAGGTACTGGAAACCTTCAGGGACACTACAAGTCCACAGAATAGAAACTCTACTATCTCAGATCCATACTGTTAGATGAGTAAACACACATACAACATGAAAAAGCAAGGGAAAAAGTCACTCAAAACAAATCAAAATACTTCAGTTATAGAATCCACCAATACCACAGTGGAAGAAATATCAGAGAAGGAGTTTAGAATGTTCATAGTAAAACTGAACTGTAAGGTTGTGGAGAGTGGGTGTGGCAGCCGCCCCAAGATGGCGCCTGGGACGCTTGCCAAGTCGCATGACTTGCACCTGATTTCCTGTTTTTCTCCCCTGGAGCACCACACCCTTGCTGTGCTTGTGCGCATGTCTGTGATGTCTGAAATGGTGTGACTTTGTAGTAGCCTATTAGGAGCGACGTCGTGGCAGAATCTGATAGGGCGAGGCATCTCTATATATGTGGGTAGAAGAGAGAGAGAGGGAGAGAAGAAAAAGAAGGAAGAGAAAAACTTCGGAATGTTAAGGGATCCTGAATAAACTGCTTCAAGAAGAGCTCCATGTGTCGTTGCCTTCTTCCGTGGGTTGGAGTGGGCACCGACATAAGGTAAGGGATGATATAAGGAGTGAAATCAGACAAAAAGTACAGGAAGTGAAAGATCACTTCAGTAAAGAGATGGAGATCCTGAAAAAGATTGAGCAGAAATTCTTGAAATGCAGTTTCCTTCATGTTCAAAACACTAGAAAAACTAGGGATAGTAGGAATGAATCTCAACATTTTAAAAGCTAAATACATTAAAACCAAGGCCAACACCCTGGTCAGTCTTACATTTGGTCATTTCATGTCATCCCATATTTCTAGGAAGTTCTGTTAATGGTCTCTTATCTTTTCTCTATGGTCAACTTTATTTTCAAGATTATTAGCCAAGCTAATTAAGAAAAAGAGAAAAAACTCAAAATTACTAAAATTTGTGATGAAAGAAAGAATCGTCACCATGGACACTACCAAAATACAGATGATAAACAGAAACTATTTTGAAAATTTATATTCAAATAAAATAGAAAATCTTGAGACCATTAGTATACTTCTAGAGACATGTGACTTGCCCAAAGTGAATCAGGAAGACATAGAAAATTTAGACAGATCATTTTCAAGCAATGCAATTGAAGGCATCATCAAAAACCTACCAACAAATAAAAGCCCAGGACCAGACAGATTCTCAGCTGAGTTCTACGAGACCTTCGAAGAGGAACCAACATCAATCCTACTCAAATTATTCCATAAAATAGAAAAGGAAGGAACTCTTCCAAACTCATTCTATGAAGCTAGTATCACCTTGATACTCCAAACAGATAAAGACATATCAAGAAAAAAAAATTCAGACCAATATGTCTTATGAACACAGAAGCAAAAACTCTTAATAAAATATTGGCAAATCACATGCAAAAACATACTGAAATGATATTACATCATGATCTAGTAGGTTTCATTCGAGGGATGTAATGTTGGTTCAACATACAGAAATCAGTAAACACAGCTCATCACATTAATACATTAAAAGAAAATAATTAAATGATTATCTCAATAGATGCAGAAAAGCCATTTGACAAAATGCAGTTTCCATTCATGTTCAAAACACTAGAAAAACTAGGGATAATAGGAATGTATCTCAACATTTTAAAAGCTAAATACATTAAATCCAAGGCCAACATCATTCTAAATGGGAGAAAAATTGAAACCATTCCCTCTAAAAACTGAAAATATACAAGATACTCTCTGTCACCACTTCTAAGAGCAGCTAGATAAAAGAAATTAAAGAGATACAAGTAGGAAAAAAAGAGCTCAAACTATCCTAATTACTGATGACATGACTCTATATTTAGAAATCCCAAATACTCCACCAGAAAAATTTTAGAACTCATAAATAAATTCAGCAAAGTAGTGGGTTATAAAATTAATACTCATAAATCAATTGTGATTCTATATGTCAATAATAAATAAGCTCAAATAGAAATTAGACTATTCTATTCACAGTGACCTCAAACAAGTAAAATACAAAAGAGGAAGAAAGACATTTACAATCAGAAGTAAGGATTCTAAAGAAAGAAATTGAAGAGATCCTTAGAAGATGGAGAAATCTCCCATAATCTTGGATAAGCAGAAATAATTTTGTCAAGAAGGCCATTGTAACAAAAGCACTACACAGATTTAATGTAATTATTATTAAAATTCCCATGATGTTCTTAATAGAAATAGAAAAAGCAATCATGAAATCTATCTGGATAACTAAGAGGGCTAGAATAGCCAAAGCAATCCTTAGTGAGAAAAGAGAATCAGGAGGCATCACAATACCAGATATTTAATTATACTATAGAGCCATGGTAACAAAAACAGCATGGCATTTGCACCAAAACAGATATGTAGACCAATGATACAAAATAGAAAACACAAAGACAAATCCACATAAATACAGTTATCTCATACTAGAAAAGGCACAATAAACATATATTGGAGAAAAGATAGCCTCTTCAACAAATGGTCTGGTAATACTGGAAATCCATAAGTAGCAGAATAAAATTTAAACTCTGTTTTTCACTTTGCACAACACTTAACTCAAAATAGATCTAGGGCCTAGATATTAGACCAGAGATCCTGTGCTTATTAGAAGAAAAGGTAGGCCCAACTTGCCATCATGTTGGATTAAGAAACGATTTCCTGAATGGGCCACCTAAAGCACAAGAAGTAAAATCAAGAATCAATAAATGGGATGATATCAAACTAAAAAACTTCTTCATAGCAAAGGAAACATAAATGTGAAGAAAGAACCTACACAATGGGAGAAAATCTTTGCCACTTGCACCTCAGAACATTAATTTCCAGGATATATAAAAAATTCAAAAAACTTAACAAAAATATCAAGTAACCCAATCAATAAATGGGCAAAAATTGAACAAGCACTTCACAGAAGAAGAAATACGAATGGTCAATAAATATATGAAAAAGTGTTCAACATCTCTAGTAATTAGGAAATGCAAATTAAAACTGCATTGAGATTCCATGTCACTTCAGTCAGAATGGCAATTATCAAGACTACAAGGAACAATAAATGTTGGTGTGGATGTGGGGGAAAAGGTTCACTCATACATTGCTGGTGGAACTCAGACTGGGGCAACCACTATGGAATGCAGTATGGAGATTCCTCAGAGTACTTGGAATGGAACCACCATTTGACCCAGTTATCCCACTCCTTGGTTTATACCCAAAGGACTTAAAATCAGTATTCTACAGTGACACAGATGCATCGATGTTGACAGCAGCTCAATTCACAATAGCTAAGCTATGGAACGAACCTAGGTGCCCTTCAATAGTTAAATGGATAAAGAAAATGTGGTGTATATACACAATGAAAAATTACTCAGCCTTTAAAAAGAATGACTATATGATATTTACTGCTAAATGAATGGATCTGGAGACTATCTTTCTAAGTGAAATAAGCCAATCCTCAAAATGACAAATTTCAAATGTTCTTTCTGATATTCCGATGCTAACACACAACAAGGGTGGGGGATGGAAGAATAGAAGTTCAATGCATTAGACAAAGGGGGATAAAGGGAATGGAGGGGGATGTGAATAGGAAAGATAGTCGAATCAATCAGGCTCAGCTTTTCTATGTTTTTATATGAATACACTGACATTGATACTCCATATTATATGTACAACCAGAAAAGTGGTATCCTAATTAGAATAAGTTATACTCCATGTATATATAATATGTCAAAATACACTCTACTCTCATGTATATCTAAGAGAGAACAAAAAAAATTAAAGAAATTCCAAAAGTGTTAGAAACAAACAAACAAATAAACAAAAAATTTCCCAATCTTGTTCCTTCTATGTCTTTCACCTTCCTAAATATTTGTATTTAATTACACATCTGGCCATTTTTCCTTCTCATCAAAGTGAACCCTAGTGACTTACTTCCTTCAACTTGATCCCACCTCTAATTCAGCTACTAATGTGTAAATTAATCAGATCAATTGATTAATCTAGCAGATGAATTAATCTACTGATAAGCTTAGAGCCCTCATGACACAATCATTGCCTAAAAACCTCACCTCTGAAACTTACTGCATTGGAGAACCATGTTTTCAATAAATGAGGTTTTTTTGGGGGGAGGTGTCATTCCAGATCCAAACCATAACACCACCCAGTATGATCTACAGATGCAGTGCAATCTCTAAGAAAGTACCAATGACATCCATCACAAAAGTAGGAAAAGAAGCACTAAAATTTGTATGGAACTACAAAGGTCCCCCAAGTATTCATATAAATGCTGAACAAAAAGAAAATAAAAACAAGTGCCATGATAACACCTGACTTTAAAACATACCAGTTACAGAAACAAAGCAACAATATACTGGCATAAAAGTAGACCAATGAAACAGAATTAAGAGCCCAGAAATAAATCCACTTTTTTATAGTCAACTGTTTTTCTTCAAAGTCACCAAGAACATATTTTGGAGAAATGATAGTCTCTTTAATAACTATCCATATTGGGAATACTGGATATTCATATGCAGAAGAATAGAAGTAGACTCATATCTCTCATCTTATAAGAAATCTACCTAGAATGAATAAAAACTTAAATGTAAGACCCCAAACTATGAAACTACCAAAAAAATAGGGAAATATTTAAGGAAATTGGACTGTGCAAAGACTTTTTTGGATATGACCCCAAAAGCACAGTCAACAAAGGCAAAAAAATGAGAAATGTGTATTATTTTAAGTTGTTTTCCTTAGAATATAATAGAGGAAGAATGCCATTCTTGGTAGACAACTGTTGGACATGATAAACCAGTTGACTAATTGATGCCATATGGAAAACCTTATGTTAAGAGACTTCGAAATGATTTCAAATAAACAGGCATATCCTTAACATTTCTTGATCCTCATGTGATAGCATAATGTAGCTTCCAACATTTGCTCCTGATATTACAAATGCATCCTTAGTCCTTGACCCTTAGTTAGCAAAGTTCCTCCCTGGAATTCTGAAAAATTGTGTGTAGGCTTTGAAATCCAAGCCAAATGACCATCCCTCATGGCTGCAGGGGAAAGAGGGAATGGTTCTCCTTACTATAAAAGCATCTTTATGACATCTTCTCACAGTTATTAGTGAACTGAAGACTCCCACATCCTTTTCATCAGAGGCACCTCCTGCCTTGATTCCTGATTCCCATATGTCCTTCCAGTGGAGGAGCCCTTTCCTGTAGAGTTTTGCTTCTGGGGACTCACATTGCTCTTGATTAGGCTTAGTTTATTGTTCTTTTTCACAGTGTGCCCCCATTGGTTTCCAGATGTCTTTTTATGTTAGAATCTATGATCTAGGTAGTTCTATAACACTAGAGTTTTCATTGGCTATAACAACAATAAAAATAAATGTATTACTATTTATGTTTGTCTCTGAAAATCATGTTTGGTTTAGTACATTCATATGCCAGCATGGTCTGATCCTGGGAGGTAATTTCTTTAAAGTATGGGTACATCCAAATTGGAGAGAGGGAACTGATGAAATCATAAAGTCAATGGACAGAGATTATAAGTTTGTAAAGTCCAAGAACATAATGAAATTGATGTGTGGTTTGCTCCTCATTAGGCTTGGTGGTGGCTGCATTGTTGAAGGAAGTTACTTTCATGAGATAAGACATAAAACTCATCAGGCTTTCTCATGAGGATAAAAGTCAAATCTCATTCTGGACTACAAAATAAATGGTAGACACGAAAATATACAGTTCATTGATCATACAAAGGGCTTCTAAGTTAGCCTAATATTGTATTTTGACTTGAGAAGCTATTTCATGTGCTATCCTTTCTGAATTACAGATATATAAACTATTGATTTACCCACAATGATTTCACATGTGACTTAGGGATCATCAGGGCTTTGACAACATGTTAATGGAAAGTGAGGGAAAAGGGAAGGTAGAAACTTAAATTTTTTTTCAAAGAGGTCCCAATCCAATACGGAAGAATCCAGAGGGACAGGTGGCAATTCTTTCTTTAGTTTTTCCCCAGTCCCAAATGCCTATAATTACATTTTGAAGATGTCCTAACATCACATTTGTTGCAATATATGGTTTTATTATTCTTGCAAATAATACTTCATATTTTCTAAATGGAATAAACTGGGGTGGGGCATGGGAAAAGCAGACCCATGTGCTTTGTGATTCATATCATATGTTATCTTTTCAAAATCGGGTTCAAACAAATTTGCTCCGATTACTTCCATCCTGGTATCAAGGCATCCCTTTTCCAATGTCTTGCTATCCATTTCTTCTGTTGACACAAAATCACTTTAGGATCACTTGGGTAAATCTATACTCATCATGTCTACCGTGATATCTAATATTTCTTCCTTTGTTTTTCAGCAAGCAAATATTTATCACATATTCCATATAGGAAGTGCGAGTGTGCAAAGACACAAGTATTTGGGAAAATGGAGACCTGATTTTCATGTAAAGGGGAGAGCATGATACAATATCACCATGGCATGAATAGATACAGTGAGGAAAATAAAGGGAAGTTTGGTGTGGCTGAAATGAAGCTGATATGTGAGGTTGATCTGACTGGTGTGGAATGAGAAAAGAAGTATGGACTCAGATTATAAACATCTTGAAATTGTCTCAGGCAAGATTTGAAATTTAACACATAGGCTTCAATGAAACTCAGGGTTAAATACATTAGGACAATGACTAACAATGACTAGGTACAGACATTTCCAATGACAGTTAATGAAAACAAACTAATCATCTAGGTGAGCTTATAATTTTAGTGTTCAAATAATATTAATACTAAATCAAATTGTTGAATTTTCATAATACAGCAAACAAACAAACAAACAAAAAGGAAAGAAAAGAAAAGCCATTCCTGAAGGGTGTGGTAAAGGAAGTATCAAGTTTACTCTGAGGCACACTGTTGTTTGCTTCTTTGGCACCCACAGAATACAAATTCATCCTTAACCTCCTTCCTATCCCACATTCCAAGAGCCTTTCATAGCATACAGTGTCTACTGAGCAAAGTCCAAATTCCCTGCTTTATTTTTTTAGAAAGTGGTGTTGGTGTTTTATCCATTCTCCCCAAAGTCTGACATTTCAGAGTATGGAAACCTGAGTAATGAATGCTAGTCAGTGTATCTCCTTATCTGAGAACCTGAGCCTTCTCTCCTTATCCACATCAGAAAGCAGAAATGCTAGGGAATTGGTGCTTACTGTGGAAGTAACTCTCAATGAATAACTGGGGATTGGTATATAAAATTTACTAATCCCTTTACCTCTTAGGAGCATGTTCAACTGTTTCTGGCTTCTCAGGGAGAGTAAGCCCAGTTGCTTAAAATTGAAATGCACTCTCTAGAGTAGAGAGCTACCTTTTTCTCACTGTCTCACTTCTCCAATCTGCCATTGCAGTTTATAGATCATTTTCTAAATAAGTCACTTGAATCCTGTGTAGTTCTGTGAAGAACTACACCAGCTCTCTTATCAAGAATGTATTTGGTTTTGGCATGGTAGAGCATGTCTCAGCACTTTGGGAGGCTGAGACAGGAGAATTGCAAGTTCAAAGCCAGGCTCAGCAATGGCAAGGTGCTAAGAAACTAAGGGAGACCCTGTCTCTAAATAAAACACAAAATAGGGCTGGGGATGTGGCTCAGTGGTCGAGTACCCCTGAGTTCAATCCCCAGTACCCTCACCCTGGAACAAAAGAATATACTTAGGCTGAAAACTTTGTGATTTTCACAGTATTTAATCATGCATCTTCTCCAAAGAAGGTGACCTTATTGGCCACAGGAGATATATTATAGCTCCATCAGGCCTCCTAAAATTCAGTACAGTGCCTGATTATTTAGAAGACAATGTGATATTTAATTTTATGTTTCGAATTGAGAAAGCCATTAAGTTCCCAGATAATTGGCAAAATATTACTCTGGATGTGTCTATGATAGTGCTTCTGGGTAGGTATAACACTTGAATCAGTAGACTCAGTGAAGCAGACTGCCCTCCCCAATGTAGGTGGACCTCATCTAGTCAGTTGAATGTTGCAAAAGAATAAATGGCTGACCCTCTTTCCAGTAAGTGCGAACTCCTCTTGACTCATTGCTGGGTAGCTGGGACATTCATTTTATTTCTGCCCTCAGAATTGCCTAAGAGCATTTGAACTAGAACCACAGCATTAGCTCTTCTGTATCTACAGATTCCAACTATAAATCCTGGGATATCAAGAAAATTGATCACATAATTATAAAACTACTGATTTTTTCTTGGTTCTGTTTTTCTGAAGAGCTCTCAATTCGGATCTTGGCACAGAGGATGGTTTTTGAGGAACAAAATTTTAGCAATGAGTTTTGTGAATTGGTTCTATAATCTGGTTAAATGTAAACCTTCTAGTGGATCCATTTCTAGCAGTAGACACAGTACTGATAGAAAATGACATATCGGGCAATAGAAATACACAAAAATCACCATTTGGGATTCCTAATCAATTACTTATGAGAAGGAAGTACATGGATTACTATGTATGTGATACTTTTGAAAGTATTTGTCAAACTAATGAGTATAATGAGATTGAATGGTTTCTCCTACTGCTGCTGGACAAAATGGAAAAAGTATGAGCCAGGCTTAAAATTATTAGCTCAGTAACAGTATAAATGATCTGAAAGTTTCTGCATGTGTCCTGAAAGAGGCCCTTATCACTTGTACCTATAGGACAGATTGCTTAAAATCAGAACCAGAATCGCATGCTTTAATTGGATGATTTGCAATACAAGTTATCTCCTCTGCAAATACCTAATGTTCAAGTATGATAAGTGATTGGCAAATGATGGGATCCTAAAGATGAATGAGGATATGAAGGACAACCTAATGAAACTGAGAATATCAAACACCTAAGTTATAATGACTTCTACCCCCCGTGGATGCTACTTCTCCACTCCCACTTACTTGCTTTCTAAAGAAACTATATAGGTTTCCCCAGAGGTGCCAATGATAGTTCACTGCTATCACCCTGTAACTAAACTCAAGTCCCATCAGGCACAAAATTTGAGATATGAATTGGGATCTATGAAAAGATGAACTACACAATGAAAAAAGTACTTGGATTTTCTAATTTGTACAAATAATTTTTTTAAAAACTCTTATTGTAAATGATATTAAGAAAATAGAATAATAGTATAAGTAACATACATATGGTTGAATCAGAATGATTTTATTTATAGAGTCTCACTAAGCAGAGACTCTGTTGCAGCTTGGGGTAAGTTAGAAAAGGCTCTCTTTGTTTAGTTCATTGAAATATAAAACAAAAGGTGGCCCACAGTGAGCAAGTTGAAAATGCCAGGCTTGCCTTGGTTTAATTTAGAGAAAGGAATTCAAAGGCTTAGAGAGATCTGAATGTTAGAGTGTATTTGTTATTTAGGCCTACTCATTCGCTCTGAGAGAGTTCAGAAGACATACCTTTAAACACAGCTGTGAGAAATAAACTCATAAGGGGAGTCCTGGCATCCTTGAAGAGCTCTGTGTTGGTCTTCTCTGTAGGCCAGACCTTACACTGGAAACCGCAGTCACTGAAATGGGAAATGTAATTCAAGGGGATTAACTGGATCTCAGGGTAATCAAAGCCAAATGGTGCCACTCAATCACCAAAGGCAAGGTGGGAGAGGCAACCATAATGGAGAGTAGAGTAAAAGCAACTATTACGGGTTAGATATAAGGTGTCCCCCAAAAGCTCATGTGTGTGATAATGCAAGAGGATTTAAAGGTGAAATGATTGAGTTATGAGAGCCTAAACCTAATCTGGATATTAATTCCCTGATAGGGATTAACTGGGTGCTAACTGCAGGCTTAACAGTTACCTAATCTGGATATTAATTCCCTGATAGGGATTAACAGGTAGAGTGTGGCTAGAGGAGGTGGATCATTGGGGGCATACCTTTGCGGTATATATTTTGTCTGTGGTGAGGAGAGTATCTCTCTGTCTCTGCTTCGGGGTGCCATGTCCCCAGCTGCTTTCCTCTACCACACACTTCCGCATCTCAGACCCAAAGGAATGGATTCAGCCATCTATGGATTAAGACTTCTAAAACCATAAGCCCACAAATAAACTTTTTGGTTTATTTTTGTCAGGTTATTTAGTCACAGCACAAAAATAACTGACCAAAATAGCAATAATCAGAATAGTCTGACTTGCTCGGACTTACAGTGTTGGCTTATTGATCATTGTGTTCCTAGAAGTAGAGTCAGAAATTTAATAAAATCTTATTTGATCTGTATAAGCAGAAAAGTTATAGTTCATCAAAAGAAAATATAATTAGAATCATACAGCAGAGAGATCATGCCCTTCAACCAATTTCCAGACAGGACAAGTTTACAGTCCAAGAACCCATCGAATGAAGGGGACAGTAATGATACTTGAGGAAAAACCCTGATAAACTACCCCAAATTGATATTGTTGATCTTTCTCCCAAACTTTCCCAGGATAACTATGTCCTTTTACCAGGGTAACTTTGTGTTGTTGAAAGAATACATAGTCATACTCTTTTGGAATTACTGGACACTAGCTGTGGTCTCATGTAATTCCTGAGGACTTGAAACATCGTAGTCCACCAGAGTAGAGTTTATGGAAGTCAGATGAGCAATGGAGTTTCAGCTAAGATTATTTTTATAACTGGAGCAGTGTGTCTCTGAACTCATCCTGTAGTCATTTTTTTTTTTTTTTTTTTTTTTTTTTTTTTTTTTTTTTTTTTTTTAGTTCTGGTATGTATAATTGGAGTAGGCATATTTGGCAATTGGAACAATCTCAATATTTGTTCCCTAACCTGTGATACCAGCATAATTATTGTGGGAAGATGCAAAAGTGGAAACATTAGGACTACCTTTTCCATGGAAGATGCTAAACAAAAGTGGCGCCACATTTCTGAGGGGACTGTAAGACTAATGTCACTATCTGGGATATAATAGATGCCCTCTCATTCATCTTATCTGTGTAGAAGACAAATGCATCTGGCAAAATGACAGGATTACTATAAAGGTAGTGACTCCATTTGCATCTGCTACGCTATGTGTGGTTTTACTGCTTGAGTAAGTTAACACATCTCTTGAAAACTTATATGCATCTACAACTCTCCAGACCTATGTGAGAATTTAGTTTGCAGGGATTGCCATTCCCTTGCACAAAACTGATTCATGATATTCATGACACAATGCTGACTGAATCTAGTGATCAATAAGTAGCAACCACTTTAGACTTATAAGTAAGACATTTGTGTGGCAGAGGGTAGAAAGTAAATTCAACAAGAGTTCAGAGGAATTATACCTGTTTTATTACCTAGGATCCTAGTGGTATGGAGCATGTTAAGGAAATCCTTTCAAGGTGAAGAATAATTTGTTGCATCTGACCCCTCCTGCAAACAAAAAAGAAACATAGAACCAAGTGGGCCTTTGGATTTGAGAGGTAATGAATTCTTCATTCAGGTATTTTACTCCAGTCCATGAGTTGAATGATACAAAATCTAGTAGTTTTGCATGAGACTCAGAACAAAGGAAAACTCTGCAATACATTCAGATGCTGTGCAACATGCTCTGTCATTTGATGCACATGTTCCAACAGATCCAACAGTACTTGAAGTGACGGTGGCAGATAGAGATATTTGTAGCCTTTGGCAGGGACCTACAGTTGAATCACAACACAGGTCCTTAGGATATTGGAATAATGCCCTAGTCCCTTTCATGCAATCCTTGGTGGATAACTAAATCTATCTTTGTAAGTGTGAAACAGTTCTTGGCCTGCTGCTGTGCCTTAGTAGAAAGTTTAATTATGGGCCATCAAGTTACTATGTGACTTGAGCAGCCCTTTAGAACTGGTTAATATTTGATCCACCACTCCATAAAGTTGGTTGTGTAGAGCAAAGATCTTATTGAATGAAAGTGGCAAATACATAATTGGCCCAATAGATTCTGTAGAATCTCCTAAGTTACATGAGAATGTGGACAAAAAATCTTATGGTCCTCACTGATGCTTCTTCGATATCTACCACTCAGCTTATACCAATGGCCTCATTAGAAGTTTCCTAAGATCAGTTGACAGAGGAAATGAAGAATTAGTGTTTTAGTCTATGTGTGCTACTATAACGAATACTTGAGGTGGATAGTTTATGAAGAATGGACATTCACTTCTTACAGGGCTGGATACTGGAAGTCTAAGATCAAGGTGTTGGCAAATCTAGTGTCTGAGGAAGACCCAGTCTCTGCTTTCAAGGTGGTGACTTGGTGGTGCATCCTCCAGAAAAACAAATGCTCTATTTTTATATGGTGGAAGGACAAAAAAGGGGGCTAGTAGTTTCCTTCATCTCTTTGATAAGGGCATTAATCTATCCATGAGGGAGAATCCCTCATGTTGAATCCTGTAGCCCCCACCTTTAAATAGTGTTGCATTGGCAATTAAGTTTCAACATTAATTTTTCAGGGGACACAAACATAGCATTTGAACTTGGTATATAGATTATTCTGCATGATATGAATGCACCACCCAGGTAAAGTTATAACACTATAGTCCCATTTAGATATATCCTTGAAGTACAGCAGAGAAGGAGAATCTTTGCAATGGGCAGACATTCTATCAGTTTACCTGGTTGTTCACTTTGATTAGAAGGAAAAATGGCCAGATGTGTAATGAAATACAAATATTTAGGAAGGTGAAAGACATAGAAGGAACAAGATTGGGAAATTTTTTGTTTGTTTGTTTGTTTCTAACACTTTTGGAATTTCTTTAATTTTTTTTGTTCTTTCTTAGATATACATGAGAGTAGAGTGTATTTTGACATATTATATATACATGGAGTATAACTTCTAATTAGGATACCACTTTTCTGGTTGTACATATAATATGTACATTTGTATCAATGTCAGTGTATTCATATAAAAACATAAAAATGCTGAGCCTGATTGATTCAACTGTCTTTCCTATTCACATCCCCCTCCATTCCCTTTATCCCCCTTTGTCTAATGCATTGAACTTCTATTCTTCCATCCCCCACCCTTGTTGTGTGTTAGCATCGGAATATCAGAAAGAACATTTGAAATTTGTCATTTTGAGGATTGGCTTATTTCACTTAGAAAGATAGTCTCCAGATCCATTCATTTAGCAGTAAATATCATATAGTCATTCTTTTTAAAGGCTGAGTAATTTTTCATTGTGTATATACACCACATTTTCTTTATCCATTTAACTATTGAAAGGCACCTAGGTTGGTTCCATAGCTTAGCTATTGTGAATTGAGCTGCTGTCAACATCGATGCATCTGTGTCACTGTAGAATACTGATTTTAAGTCCTTTGGGTATAAACCAAGGAGTGGGATAACTGGGTCAAATGGTGGTTCCATTCCAAGTACTCTGAGGAATCTCCATACTGCTTTCCATAGTGGTTGCCCCAATCTGAGTTCCACCAGCAATGTATGAGTGAACCTTTTCCCCCACATCCACACCAACATTTATTGTTCCTTGTAGTCTTGATAATTGCCATTCTGACTGAAGTGACATGGAATCTCAATGCAGTTTTAATTTGCATTTCCTAATTACTAGAGATGTTGAACACTTTTTCATGTATTTATTGACCATTTGTATTTTTTCTTCTGTGAAGTGCTTGTTCAGTCTTTGCCCATTTATTGATTGGGTTACTTGATATTTTTGTTGTTAAGTTTTTTGAATTTTTTATATATCCTGGAAATTAATGTTCTGAGGTATAAGTGGCAAAGATTTTCTCCCATTGTGTAGGTTCTCTCTTCATATTCTTGTTTCCTTTGCTATGAAGAAGTTTTTTAGTTTGGTATCTACACTATTATGTTTACTACAGCATTATTTATAATCAAAATTTGAAATCAACCTAGGCACCCATCAATGGATTAATGAATAAAGAAACTGTGATATGTACACACACAATGGAATGCTGTTCAACCACAAAGAGAATGAAATCCTGCCATTTGTAGGAACATACTTGAAATTGGAGGACATTATGTTAATTGAAATAAACCAGACATAGAAAGATAAATACCACATGTTCTCACTCATATGTGGAAGCTCAAAAATTGATCTCATAGTAGTTAAAGTAGAATAGTGGTTACCAGAGACTGAGAAGGATGACAGGGAAGATAGGTGGAGAGAGGATGGTCAGCAGGCACAAGGGTGCAGTTGGATGTGAAGAATAACTTCTAATGTCCTACATAGCACAGTAAGGAAACTATGGTTGGCAACATTTAGTTGTGTATTTTAAAATAGCTAACGGAGAGAATTTTGAATGTTCCTAACACCAAGAAATGATAAATATTTGAGGTGATGGGTATGCCAATTACCCTGATCTGATCATTACACATTATATACGTATATTGAAATATCACATGTACCCCATAAATATGTACAATTATTGGTCAATTAAAGTTAAAAAGGTATTTTAAAATATGCATTTCTTTGCAGAAGTTTCAGCTTCAAAAAACTCTTTTAGAGATCTCTTTTAGATCTATGATATCAGTTGTTGAGCAACAAATATGAATGAATGAATACTAACAGAGTTTTCATACCTCATTGATTTATTAAAAAAAAAGTTAATGAATCTGTCCTAGCACTACCAGATTATTTATCTATAAAGAAGTTATTTGGTCTGTTAGTAGTTTTAAGTTTTTCCTCCATTAGCTCCACAAAATAATGCTTGATCAAGAATGTCATGAAATATTGAATCCCTAATACTCTCTATTCGTTACTTTTGAATAACTATTTCACTAAATCTTTCATGATTTTCTGTCAATGTACACTCAAAACCAGCACAGTAACTAAGTCAGAGCTTCCCAGTCGACACAATGAACCAACCTATTTGCCTTGTACTGTTTTCTTGAGTTGATTGCTTATTTGTTTGACATCACTGGAAAACTAAGGTAGAAGTTGGATGACTGCATGTAAATGTAAACTCTGTTAGCAGTTAAACACACACACACAACTCTCTCCAGCCATACGACATTCATTTTATTGCTTCTTTCTGGACTATTTAGAGTTCAGCTCTACTTTAGTTCAGAGGGCTAGCTTGGCCACAGAAACCTACATTTGTTTACCTCACATTTACTGAATGCTACCATGTATTAGGCATATTTTTGGATCCACAAGGTATGGTAGTGAGCCAAGAGAGACACACAGACCATATACCTAGTTGTTTTCTGTCCTGCCCATTTCTGTCATTTTGTCGTCTTTCATCTCATGACAGAAGCAATGCTCTTCTCATTTAAATATACAAGTCTGTTGTTTTTCATTCATATACTGGGTAAGCTATTCCCCTATAGAACCAGCCCCCACTAAAGAGATGTGACCTACAATACAAAAATCCCAGGTCTTACTTTCTGCCTCACTACATGTCATGCCTATGAGCCTGACAATATAGAACCATGGGTACACAGTTCTAAAAGAAGTTCTTCTTTGGCAGGCATTAGAAGCAAGGGAAATTTGTATGTGGTTTAATGAGTTTCATGTCTTCATACTATACCAATACTATATGTGGGAATTCTTTTTTTTTATTTTTTATGTTTTTTTTTTTTAGTTATACATGGACACAGTGTCTTTATTTTGTTTACTTATTTGCATGTGGTGCTGAGGATCGAACCCAGTGCCTCACATGTGTGAGGCAAGCGCTCTGCCACTGAGCCACAACCTCAGTCCCTATATGTGGGAATTCTGGTATCATCAAAAGTTAGTACAGAAAGGTTCCCTATGCATCATTTTCTTCTACTATAATTTTCATGCCAAAAACTCAGTTACAAGTGTTTAAGCATCTTCGTTCACACAGTGCTTACTTGGGAATCAGTTGTTAAAAAAATTAGTGATAAAAATCTAAGTATAACTCATATCTGAAATCTATGTTATTATAAAATGAGTTTAATTACAGTGATAAATTATTATTATTTTAAAGAGTCATGCCTTCCTAAATCCCCTTCAATTATTTACTTAGGAAAATAACTATAATTTATTCTTTGAAATATTAAAATTAACAAAAGCACCCTAATTCTTTGGAACCATGGGAAAAGGAGAGTAGAACACAATTGACAATTTGCATATGTACTTAATTTGTTTTTAGCATCTATAAGGAAGTGAGGCTTATTTATTTTTTTCTTGGACAAAAGAGTCTGTATGACATAATCTGTTTCCACTTTTTGAAAAAAAAAATAGGTTATATTTTTAACACTTTTACCTTTTTTTTTTTTTGCTAGTCCTAAAATTGTCCAAAGGCGATATGAACTTTGCGAAAGGCCTAGAGGTCCAGAATCATTTGACTGCCAATGCTTAATTCTAAATCTGATGTTCTGGGGAAATGTGTGGCCCTAACCATGCCAGAATGTCTAGTTTTATGTTTAAATAGTCACAGATTTAATAATGGGCTGAAAAAAAAGGCTTGTGTTTAACTACATCCTTTACTTTTCAAGCACTCATCCAAGCGTGCACAAACACAGGGGAACACCATACGCTTTAAATCCATGAGCATCATGGAAAAGGCCTACTCTGGGCTCTGTACACATTAACAAATTATGTCCCATTAGGTCAATGCAGAAATTAATTGTGGGATTCTTTTCAAATCCACATTGTTTCCTGGCTCTGTTGCGGGCCACTCAATTAGACACCTCTCAAAGCCTTTGTGCTGAACTAAACGCAGCTAATTGTTCCATTTCTGCATGAAGTGATTCATCTCCCAGATGTCTCAAACCTTTCAGCAACTCTGCCCCACCAATATCTCGGCATATGAAAATAGAGTCATTTGGGACCCAGGCAGAGGAAAGAGATTGGGAAGCAAATAGAGCAGGGTATTCTTTACCCCTGCCCTTTCGTATGATTAATCTTTAGTGAGAAAGGACTCCTGAATCATTCTCTTGACAGGACAGCCCCCTTGCCCTATCTGGCTCCCCATATGAGGAGAAATGGATGAATGCTTCCTTTTTTCCCTTCCTCCAGGTGCAGCCCTATTCACACTTGAGCCTGACAGCATATAATGGAACAGTTTCTGCTTGCCCGTTGCTTCAGCTTTGTATTCTTTTCTCCTCCGATGTTTCTCATCCCAGTGACAGAGCCTGTCAAATTGAAAATGCATGAAACCCAAAGACAGTCACTAATTTCCATAGAGCATTGGGGTATGTGTGTGAGTCTGTGTATGTGTGTGTGTGTGTCTGCATGTCTATTGTCTATGTGTGTCTCTATATTTTCTTACAGAAAACATGGCTTCAGAGTAATCTACAGAGATACCCTTACACATCTAAGTGACTGGATGAACCTGAATTTGACTCTGAATTTTTGCTATGTCTTTGAATTTTGCTTCAAACATTTTCTTTACTCATAGTGAATAGATACATCCACCCATTGTAACAGTTGAGTGTATAAGAACTAATGTTCTAGAAGAGAGAAAAGAGTCCAGACATGCTATCTGTGTTTCCAACCCTATTTAAAGGAGCTAATAACTTTATATGAACTTTATATTTTAGATTGAACACAGATTGACAAAAATCTTCTGATTTAATATGAGATGAGAAATTGATACTTAAAACAAACTTTATAAGGATTTATATGTTTGATTTCTATTAGAAAAAAGGGTGAAGTCACTGGCCTCAGTTTGAGATCTCTGAAAACATAAGCTGAGGCTGGAGTGTGAATACACATAGTTTATTTGGGTTGGGGTGATTCAAGGAAATGAAGGGAACCTCTATGAGGTGTATCTTTAAGCAGGTTACCGCTGTGAACTGCTGGAGCTTAGTTCCAATGGGGAACTATAAGAGTCCCTACAGATCCTATAACTCAGGAGTCATCTCAGCTATGAAGCAAGAGAACTGTTGTATTTCTACATTAATGTCCATTAGGCAATAGTTGAAGGCTGCTCCCAAGAAAATTAAACCAGTTTGTCAAGACAAAAAAGAGTCTGGTCATCAGTCTTCAGGTGAACTGATGGAGATACAGCTGTTGAAGGGCTCCTGTGGAGCACGAAGATAGAAGGACACCAGCAGTGGCTGCTCCACATCGCACTTTTAGAGACTTCAGCAAGAACAATATGGACTTTAAGCTAGTAACCGAGACCTTGCACTGCTCATGCATCTGTGGAAGCACTTGATGTAGACACATCATCCTTGACTATTCATCTTGGTATTTTGGCATTTCTGGTTAGCTACTTAACTAGACCATTGGCATACATACAGGGAGACCTACTTATCTGTTTGTTTTTACAAGTTTAGTACAGATATTTTTCTTCCTTGAATCATCTAAGAGTAATATGTTAACGCAATGTCCCAAAACTCAAATATTCTAGGGTGTTTTATGCAAATAAAAGGTTTATTCTCTTAACAACATAATTACAAATGCATCCATCAAAATCAGGAAATTAACCCTGATGCATTGCTACTATCTAATATTGAGATCCCATTCAAATTTGATCAATTGCTTCAGTAAAATCATTATAGCAAAAGGATTCATTTCAGAATCACATGTTCATTGTAATTGAAAGTCTCTTCAATTTTTTTCAACCTGTACAAGGTCCTTAGTCATTTCTTAACTTTTTTAATTTCAATCTTGATATTCAGTTTATTTTTTAAAATTTTATTTATTTATTTATTCTACTTAGGTATGCATGATAGCAGAGTGCACTTTGATTCATTGTACACAGATGGAGCACAATTTTTCATTTCTCTGGTTGTACATGATGTAGAATCACAGCATATATGCAGTCATACATAAAACTAGGGCTATAATGTCCATCATATTCCAACATCTTTACTGTCCCCATGCCCTTTAATTTGGGTTTGGGTTTGTCTTATTTTTCTTCATGATTGAATTTAAGTCACGTATCACTGGTAGAAATAATCAGAGAGCTAATGCTTTGTTCTCATTTTTTCATATTCATGATTCATTTGGTTTATCTTATTACTGGTGATTTTTTAACTTAGATCATCTGGTTAATGTAGTGTCTACCAGTCATCTCTCCTGTAAAATTACTACTTCATCTTTGTAGTTAAGAATGTAGTTAAGAAGTCTTTGGAGGGGAAGTTCTTTTGAACTTATGTAAATATCTCACTAGTCATCAAATTTGCAATTAGTTATATATTTTTATTTATACACATTGGTATATTTTCATGGATTCTTATTTGATTCATTGGTTCCTCATCCTTACTGTCACATAAATCTGGATGCTCAACATGTCCCAGCTTGGGCCAGTGAGATCCTTTCCCAGGTGGCTATTCTATTCTTTCAACATTCTGTCATCATTATTAGATCACTTCCTAAGAAAACTTTAAAAGTTGAGCAGTTAATTTTGAAGTAATTATTGAAACACAACAGATGATATTCCACTTGGAGAAAGCAAGAAAAGATTTTTCAAAAGAGACAGAGAATATTATTCAACTTTTTTCCATAAGACAATTTTTGTTGTTGTTGTTTTGTTTTGTTTTTGGTACTGGAGATTAAACTCAGGGGCACTAAACCACTGAGCCACATCACCAGCCGTATTTGTATTTTATTTAGAGACAGGGTCTTACTGAGTTGCTAAGTGCCTCACCATTGCTGAGGCTGGCTTTGAACTCATCATCTTCCTGCCTCAGCCTCTAAAGCTGCTGGGATTACAGGCATGCACCACTGCGCCTGGCCTAAACATAAGGCAGTTTCTGTAAATAGATCTATTGACATGAAAATTTCTGACATCAGCTATCTAGAAGCAATGAATAGATTCTAATATTTGTGGAATTACTTTAATATATAACTTGCTTTAACTGGTTTGAATCAATGGTCCCAAAATATTACAGTAATAGCTAGTAAAGTATGGCATGGGCTGGAAGAGACTATTTATTATATAAACAAAGAACTTGGGGAGAATTAGGAAGCAGTTGATTAATAAATTAGTTATAACAGCAGCTGTATCTTCAAACTAGTCTGCTGGAAGAAAAGCTCTCATTGTATTTGAAATATTAGGCCCAAGGATATCCAACCAATCCTTGACTATCATTTATTTTCCTTAATTTTTGAGGTCACCAAGAGAAGTAAAAACACATTGCTCAACAGACAGTGGAAAAATAGGAACACATTCTGCTTAACTCAGTTTCTAAAATCTACCAGCAAACAGTTTTGGAAAACACTGAGTCTCCTGACATGCACTTCTGATCTCAGATTTCAGGAACTATCAGTTGGCCACATGATGCAACCAATGGCTAACATAATGTGAGTATATGGAGTGTGTAGAAAGTAAGCTCCCTGGACTTCAGGAGTTACTTCTTTTTTTGTAAGGAATGTCTGAAGAGAGAAAGAGAGTTTCTATTTAACACACAGTCATTCTCCCCTTCATTCCTCTTGTCTAGTGAATGTTTTGAACTTAGCACTATGATTAGTAGATCTTTCTCATGTTTTTGGTAGTGTGAACTAAGAGGTAGACAGGAAATATACTTCCTTTCCTATATATTCCTGGCATAGTTATTAAAAAATCTCATCTACAATGGAAGAAATTGGTTCTACAAATAAACCACAATTTAAAAAGTGTGAAAGTCTATGTACCAAATACAGAAATGGATAAATAATAATGTATGAATCAATATCCTTTTAAAATTATTTGAATTTAAAGATTTTTATACACAAGGATTTATTTTCCCATTGACCTCTCTACATGTGAAGTTGGGATGTTGTCTCAGGTCATTACACAAAAGCCAATTCTAACCAGGTGGTTAGGGTCATGGGTTCAGTTCGTTCATGGGACATACTTCCTTTGGACTCAGTCAACTAAATCTAGTGCAGAAGAGAACTTATTAAAAGAAAGGAAATCCTACCAGGACCTGCTCCAAAGAACTTGAGGGTTTTAAACCTATTTCTTGGCCTCCTTATGCCTTCAGGTTAACCATATGTAAACAATTGCTACTTTTCACACCAGAAGCAGGTTACCTTTCAGAGGTGGACTGATTCCTTGCCCATAAAGTTTGTAAGTCCACCGGCTAAGTTTATGAAGTGCTTAGGCATCCTTTGGAAATGGAAGGTGCTGTGTAGTGGCAAGGACTTCAGGGTGGGAAGGAAAAGAAACATGGCCAAGGAGACTTAGTCTTATTTGCCCAATACATTGCTTTTGCAATGAAATTATACACATTCTAAAAGAATCAAGACTGCTCCCAAGTACTAAAATGCCTGTGAGCTGGTAAAGCACATAGTCATTACATGCTGTGCTTCTAAGGGTGGCTAAGAATGGGAAAGACTAAAGAGAAGCTGCAGGGGGTAATTTGGTTGCAGTGCATCTTGTCCCTGCAGGCAACTTCACACTGTTCTTTGGTGGATGGATTTTTCCTTGAAGTGAATGGGAATACTATAGAGACTTACCCACAGGTTTGATTGAACTTGCCTCACTTTTCAATATTTTCATCAGAATTTCAACTTTCTCCTAAAGCCCATTTTATTTGCTCCACATTTTGGTAAGATTTCTATTCCTTATTCATATATATTACATGAAGTTTCTATTTGTTTTAAAAGTGAATCAGATGCTAGCCTCTTTCAAGATAGAGCAAGGGTTTGGGGTTGTTTGTTTTTGTTTTGTGTGTGTGTTGGTGTGTGAGTGTGTGGGGGTATACTGGGGATAGAACCATTGAGCTACATCCCCAGCTTAAGCATGGTTAGCTTTTGCTGTTAAATAAGACATACCAAAATGAAAGGCTTAAACTAGCTACCTTTAATTTTCTGTTGGTACTGATGTTACTGTCCAATGGACTAAATGTGTAGCCCCAGAATACACATGCTGAAGCTTAACTTCTGATGCCTTGGTAGTAGGAGGTGAAGCTTTGTGAGGTTATTAGGTCACAAGAGTACATCCCTTATGATAGGGATTGGTGCTTCTATCACAGAGGGCATACAGAATTCCCTTGCTGCTTCTATCGTGTGAGGATATAGTAAGAAAGCAATTATTTGAGGACCAGGAAGTAGGCCCTCACTAGGCACAGAACTTGCTGTCATCTGATCTTAAATTTCTTAGCTTTTACAACCATAGAAATAAGAACTTGTTGATGAATCCATGCAGTCTTTGGTATTTCTGTTACAGCAACTGGAGTGACTTACTGTAAGTTGGCGTTTTGGGCTGGGCTTAAGTAGGACTGCTTGTCTGTACTCCATCTAGTGTTAATAAACTTTACCCATTTGTCCGTGGTCAGCTGGTGGCTGGTGGGTTTCATTCACATACTTGGTAGTTCCACAGATGGTTGCAGGGTCATGTATCTCTCATACTCCAGCAGGCCTGCCAAAGCTCATTCATATTTTAATTACAAGTAGTAGGAGAAGAAAAACCCAGCACTATAGCACTTTTCAAGTCTCCGTTTGCATTAGTTTTTCTAATGTTCTTTTAACTAATACTTGTCACATGACTAAGTCTATATTAAAAAATAGAGAAATAAAAGCTCAGCTCTTGATGGGAGAAGCAGCAAGTTGAAACAATAATAACAACAACAAAAATTAACAAAATGTGAATTCAAGAAAAGAAAAAATTAGTGGTCCATTTTGGCAATGAACCACCTAAGGCAAAGAATGAAAAGAAAGTCAAATATATTTCCACTACAAATGCATTCAGATCCAACTGAAATGCCAGTAGGAAATATGGATGCCATATTTATTGTGCTATACAGTTGTTATTATTAAGCAATTTTAATGATGGGTCCTTTCACCTTATGTCAAGATTTTTTTAGTCTTTACAGTATGATTGTTTTAATTTCTTTGTTTAAAATTTCCTCCACCTTATGTGCAGGTTAATGTAGTACAGTTATTTACAGAGGCTCACTACACTAGCCTCAAATAGAAGAAAAAAAAAAGAAGGAAAAAATACAAAAAAAGAAGATAAATTAATTGGAAATTAAACAATCCCAACTAGATTCATTCTCTCTCACTCTGTCCTCTCCCCTTTAGTTTCTTTTAAACTTGCCTATGAAGAAAAATCAGCATGCAGTGGCTCTATTCACACTTTCTTACACTTAGTAACTTCACACATTCATTTTACATACATGATATTAAGTCATCACTATTCCAATATGAAACTAACTGAGTGACTCTGGCAAGATACTTAAACTTCATTCATGTCTTAGTTTCCTCATTTGTAAAATGAGAATAATAAAAGTATCTCCTTCAAAAGTCATAATTAGGATTTTAAAAAGTTATTATTTTTAAAGTATGTTGAATAATGCCTGATGTAAACCTACAATTAAGCCACTATTATAAATGTGCTTACTAAAAAATAGAACAGAGGTCAGTGTTTATTCTAACTCAAGGGTGAGAAGACACTCAAGAAATCATCTCAATTTTAGGAGAAAATTCAGTTTCATTTGTGAAAAGAATTTGGACAGACTCTATCACCATTAGCCTATTCTTTAAGATGTAGCAATAATAATGTCAGCTTAGACATTATTATTATAATGTCAGCTTTAGACCTTTACTAAATGTCCATTTCCCTGTATAGCATTTTTCCATATATTTTACTTGATCTTTGCAGTGGGGTATGAAGAAATTTACAACAGTGGTAGATCTGAGCTGTTTCAAAATATTGGCATTAACACAGAAAGAACTGGGAGGGAAAGGAAAGGAGAAAATTAATTCTTCATTTTGGGGGTGAGGGGTAGCTTAATAGCTATGTTCTTTGGAACACTGCCAGCACTTTTTTTTCTGGCAGTCTAAAGTCAGCAACTTCATTTACAAAAATCAGGAGAAAGTGACAATAATCAGAAACAATCAGGCTTCAGATAAAATTCATGAATTATGACATAAGCACTTGCAAAAAAGATGGAAATTACCAGGAATTCTTCATGACTATCAAAAAAGCTCATATTTAGAGTATCTAAAATGTTATTTATATTTGCAAAAAAAAAAAAAAGGAAGGTTCCCTTGATGCTTTCTAATTGACATGGTCTAGTGGGGTATTTTAGATGTCTGGTAGATTTCTGTAATTTAGACTAGGATACTCTGCTGTAAATAACAGACAACTCAATACAAAGTGGGACTTAATAATTAGATGTTATTTTATTATGTATCAAAAATCTTGTGGGAAGTTATTATCAGCTTTACTGGAACTCTTGATTCTGTTCCCAATATTGAGAATGGCTATAGTAACTTCACTGTCATATACACACAGGAGAACTTCAGAAAGTATGAAGGGTAATAATAGACCTACTCTTAATACATCTTGCTTTTCTTGATAGAACAGTTTTTCCTTCAGCCATCAGATTTCCTCTCTGAAACCTCTTTGGCCAAGAATGGATCACATAACCACATCATAACTGCAAAGGAGGATGGTAAAGCAAGTTGCTCCTATCTTTTTTACCAGGGTACAATTATTGGAAATGGGGAAGATGATAAGAACAGAAAATTCCTGACTGGTAAGAAGGAAAGAGGAGAGTAAATTGCTAGTTACACTGTAAAATCACCAAAAAATATATTTTGGTCTCAAACATTTATATGTGAGTTTTCTCATCTCTCCCACCTGACCTTGCACCCATATTCACAAACAATGCACACTTTTCAGAATATTTCATTAATAACTAGATTTGAATTGGTGCAGAAATCAATAGATCCAAACAGAAGTAAGTGACATAAAACCAAGGTATCAAGCTAAGGACATATAGCTTGGCTATATAAGCCACCTTCTTAATGAAATAGCTTCAATTATTATTTTTACATGTTTTGGCTTGATCTGCATTCCTAATGTATCTTTTGAAGTCTTCCTACTCAACAGAAAGTACCGCAATCGACAATATTTTTCTTTTTGTATTTAACATTAAATCAAACCATGTATACATTTTTCAGATGCAAAATGATATACTGTAGTAATTTTAAAACTAGATTTTGTGGCAGTCTAGGATTCTCTTGAAAGCAGTGATTGGGATGAAGCTGAGGATTACCCAAGCTCTGCACATCCATCTAGATAGCTCAGGAATTGCCATCTATTTTATTTGGAACTGAGACAGTTCTGCTTAAAAACAAAATTTTAAATTGATTCTTCAGCTAAAAAAAAATGCATTAGTGAAAAGAATTTAGGATTTGGACTTTAACTTGATTAGAATCTTAATAGTGCTGGTTTGTTTGCATGCCAGGGGACTGTGGGCAAATTTGAACCCTTCCCCTTGTAATGGTATTTTAATAATATTAAACTCATGAAATTTTGAGAGATATAAGTGTTCAGTCATCTGAGCTAAGTATGAACTGGTTGCCCAGGAACTATCAATATCTTTCCTTGTTCACATTTTTCATATTTTAATCAAATGTAGTGCTCCACTAAAGTAGTATTTCATGATTTTCTTAGCCAAGGTAGGTTATTTCAAAGGTAATGATTATCACTCATGCAGACAATATTTATTTTACTATAATGTTCCCATGGAATAAATTGTAGGAAATGAGTTTATGGAGACAAGGATATAAACATCTATTTGCTGCTCAAGACATTTTGCCAGATTTTAGTTTTTCTAATAAAATTATAATGATTTATACTGCCATTAGCAATTTGTCATTGTACTAGGTTTTAAAAATCTTGCCAATTTTAAATATTTATTTTATTTATTTTTGGCAAATATATCAAGTGTAAAATAATACCAGGGAGTTATAACATTTGTAATGGTTTTATTATGGGAGAGATGTACATTTTTCATTATTTATGAGAATGATTTTGTTTCTGTAAAAATGAGGCTATGATCATTATGAAAATGGAAGCAATTAATAAACTTATAAAGAAGAAATTACTAAACCAATCCCACTCTCTTTTTCTTTTCTCTGTTTCCCTCATCTTTGCCCCTCTCTCCTTCTCTCTTTTACACATATCTTCAGGTAAAATATTGATTTTTTTGTAGGTAAAAATAGGAAGAAAAATATTATACAAATTAAATCATCTTACAATTACATTTCTTAATTAAAAGTATGGTTTTGATAAATTGAATTAGAAGAATAGAAATGGAAAGAAATAAAACTTTCCAGTTTTATCTGTAATTTAGAAATGATGTATTTTTCAACATTGATGTTATTGGTTCTTAACTGATCCATCTCACATTAAGTCAAAATATTATGAGAATCTTGATTATTTTTTAAATTTTCACATCTTAGTAGTCATTTTTTCTTTGTATATTTATTTATTTATTTACTTTTGGTGCCAGGGATTGAACCCAGAGGCACTTCACCACAGAGCCACATCCCCAGCTCATTTTATTTTTTATTTTGAGACAGAGTTTTCCTAAATTGCTCAGGGCCTTGCTAAGTTGCTGAGGCTGGTTTGAACTTGTGATCCTCCTGCTTCAACCTCCCAAGCCACTGGGATGACAGGTGTGCGCCACCATGCCTGGCTCTTTACATATTATTTTAAGTTTTAAACTTTTAAAACATCCATGTAACTCTACCAAGGCTTAGATATTAAAATTTTGCTTTATTCACCTAAAATCCTTTTTAATAAAAAAATAAAATGATACAAATATAGCTTAAATCCAACCTTTGAATAACTTGCCTTTTCTTCTTTGCTTCCTAAGTAGAGAAAACTGTTGTTCTGAGGTTGTGTTGTTTTCTACTTCCTTACAAATGTTTGTGATTTTTTTTGTAGTTGTACAATCACAACCTACAGTATTGTCATAAATATCAAGCAGATAATTTTTGAAGTCTGCTTTTTGTACCCTTAATGGTTAAGGTAATACTAAATAATGAGTTGCAAGCATCTTATATAGAGTCGTTTCCCATGCATTGTGTGAAATCGAGCTTCTCCACTTCTTCTTAGTGCCAGTGTTTCAGTGTTGTGCTCTTCACCTCTCTCACTGCTGTTGCATCTGGACTCCCTCTGCAGTGGGATTTGGCTACTGATGGTTCTATCTGCCATGTTCTCTGAACGATTGTCCTGGCTTAAATTGGAGGTTTTCCCTGGGAAGATGCTTCCCACAGATCAGCCTGCAGCCAATGACTGGGAAGTGTATGTGGGGGCAGCTAAAGTGATCGCCCCTTTGTTTCACGATGAGACCAGTGCTGTGGTTCCCTGCATTCTTCAGAGCCCCTCTGGGAACACACGAAGAGGACATTGCAACCCTGACCACACCTACCTGCTCACCCTCTCGGCCTATGTGGCTTTCTTTCTTCCCCTTCTACTAAGAGCTGCCCTGTGACAAATCACACACAAACCCAAATCCCTGTCTCAGTTTCTGCTTGTGAAGGATGTGGTTTCTAAATTCACATATATTTTATCAATTGCATGGTACTTATTGTACATGATTTAGCATCTTGCTTCTTTTGCTTAAACTGATATTTTTGATAGATTTATCATTGTTGTATTTAAAATGTTGGTTTATTTCTTCTAGTTATTACTAATTGTTTAATTTAAAAAGAGTTTATAACTCCATTCCTCTTCTAAGAGACTGATAAATACAGATTTTCTTTTTTTGGTATCACAAGCATTGAGCAGTCTTATAAAGGTCCATTGCATATGCATTGAAATCTGTCTCCATATTTGATGCCCAAGATTAGAATTGATGAGTCACAGTATATATGGGTAGTTTTTTGTTTTTAATTTTAGAGATAGGGTCTTGATGAGTTGCTTAGGGCCTTGCCAAGTTGCTAAGGCTGGCTTTGAACTCTTGATCCTCCTGCCTCAGCCTCACAATCTGCTAGGCTTACAGGTATGTGCAACTGCACCTGGGTATACGGGTGAATATTGCCAATTTCCCAAATAGAACTCAAACCAACTGTTAACTTGCATTTCTGTTTTATATCACCTTTGTAAGCACTTCAAGTTATCAAATTTATTATAATTAATTTTATTATCACTGCTCATTTTAAAAGAATCTGTATAGGTAAATTATTGTTTTGACATAGATTTCTTAAATTACTAGTAATGTATTGCTTTTAATATACAGATTGGCAATTTAAGACTCCTTTCCACTAAAACGTTTGTTCATGACATTTGTTCACTCTTCTCTTTCTCATTGATGTGTTTACTGTATTTATATTTTATGGTTAGTAATATATTTATTTGTATTTGCATATATTTATGTTTATAGTTTTACTTACATTAATAAAATTTCTTCTTCTGATTGACAGGTGAGCCAGCTGTCTTCTGCTTCTCTACTGGATCTACTCTCTACCTTTCTCCACCTTGTTCTTTACTAGAAAAGCTGACCTTAGTGTGACTGATCTCTATGAATGACCCAATGGAAGCCATATCAAGAGGTGAAAAGAGAAAAGAAGGAAATTGGGGACATTTGTTCTGCTTCAACTGCACATTTTTTGGTGCAGTTGGCATCAGTGGGTTTCATCTTTTTTCATGAAAACTTGTTGTTCCTGTTAGACATTCACAAAACTAATGCTCTACCCACTTGACTTGCTAGATAAAGAAGATGTTTCAGAGATGACAGTGACTTCTGGCCTAAACTTCAAGAGTTTTTTGTATAACTCCAACGACATGGAAGAATGAAGTTTGAGATGCAGCAGGACTACTAGACAAAAGGGAATCACTGGGAACTTCAGCTATAGCACCAAGGTGGGCTGTCCCCCAAAGTCCCCTGTGAAGGACTACAATTCTTGAGTCTGTGGCAAAGCTCCTACCTATTCTCCAAGAAAAACAGAGGTTCCTGAGGAGGATCATGTTGGTGAGAAAACTGAGTTCCCTTTGGCCAATTTCACTCATGCCACCTCCAACCCCAAATCCAACATTGAAGAACATTTTCAGAAAGGAAAAGGGAAACTGTAGCTTTTTTGTTTCATTAGACTTTACATTCAGCATGTAAAAGCATCTGAAAGTGAGAGTTCAAACTATCAGAAATTGGCAATCTTATTTCTATTTTGAACCCAACGGTGAATATTTTAAGCTTTGGTTTTAGTGTCTACTCTAGGAATAAGGGTACTCTTTCCTCTTCCTTTTGAACAACCTTGAAAACTGTAAAGCCCATTCTTAGTTCCCAGGCTACACAAAACACACTACAAGACCCTACCCTGGCCACATTTTGCCAACCTCTAATCTGCATATAATGTTATTGCTAATGCATTTAGGTTAGGTTTGCAAGTTTCTTCTTTTCTTTCTACTTAGAAAATTTCAGTTTTTCATCTTGGCTGACTCCAGGTGGATCATACTTTAGTACATGCAACCTTCAACTGATTTCAAATTATATATTGTATTTCTAGTATTTTTGTTGTTGCCTTAAACTCTTTTTAATTGCAATATAATTCACATATAATTCATTCTTTTAAAGCATAAATTTCAGTGTTTTTTAGTTAATCCTCAAGAGTGTACAATCATTGCAACTATCCTATCTGGAATTTATTTTATTATTTCCAAAAATCTCCTATATCCACCAACAGTCACTTCCCATATTCTCCTTGGAGCCTCTGGTAACTAGTAATCTCCTAACTGTATCTATGGATGTGGTTATTCTGGATGCTTCAAATAAATGGAATTAGATGATATGGAGTTTTCTCTATCTGGTTCTTTACGATTGTTATGGCCTGGATATGCAGTCTCCCCTAAAATCTCATGTGTGAGATAATGCAAGAAAGTTTGGAGGTGAAATGATTAGGTTATGAGAGTCTTGATCTAATCAGTATATTCATCCATTGGTATGAATTAACTGGGTGGTAACTCTAGGCAGGTAGGAGTAGATGATGAAGTAGGTCATTTGGAGCATTCCTTTGGGGTTTATATTTTGTCCCTGGTGAACTGCTCTGTCTCTTTCTTTCTACTTGATGGCCATGTCTGAGCTGCTTCCCTCCACCATTCCCTTCTGCCATGAGAGTCTGCCTCATCTTGAGCGCAGAGGTACCCAGTTGGCCATTTATGAACTGAGACCTCTGAAACCGTGAACCAAATAAATATTTCAATCCTCTGATAGTTCTTATCAGGTCTTTTGGTCACAGTGATGAAAAAGTTGATTAAGACAATGTTTTAAAGGTTTATCCATGTTGTAGCATGTAGCAGTATTTATTCCCGTTTATGTCTGAATGACATTCCATTGTATGAATATAGTAATTATCCATTCATTAGCAGGTGGATTTTGAGGTTGTTTCTATATCTGGCTACTTGTGAATAATGCTACTGTGAAGATTGGTGTTCAATTTTTGAGTAAACATATGTTTTCAATTATCTTGGGTACATACCTAGGAGTAAAATTGATGGTTTATTTGGTAGCTCTATGTTTAACTTTTTGAGGAATTGCCAATTTTTTTCCCCCACAGCTGCACCATATTTTATTCCCATCAGGAATGTACAAAGGTCCCAATTTCTCCACATCTTCAGCAATACCTGTTGTTACCTGTTTTTTTGATTATATCATCCTAGAGGTTGTAAAATGGTCTCCCATTGTGGTTTTGATTTGCATGTCCCTAATGACTAATGATACTGAGTACATTTTCATATGTTTGTTTGGCCTTTGTATGTCTTCTTTGGAGAAATATGCCTATTCTTCTTTCAACATACTTTTGGCTATTCTGTGTCATTTGTATTTTCATATAAATTTTAATATCAGATATCTTTTTTTAAGGATGTAAAAATGTTGATAGGAATGACATTGAATCTGTAGCTCGATTTGGAGGCTTTTATCATCTTAATAGTTTTAACTCTTCCAATATATAAACACAGAAAGTCTTCCCATTTATTTATGTCTAATTTCTTTTCTGAACATGCACACAAACTCAGGTATGTGGCCTTCTACATGCCCAAGATTCTGTAAAGTTTCTCAAAGCCCCATGGACATCCTTTTTCATTATTCTGTGGTTTGCCTCAAATATTATCTGTTTTCTCATGCAGCCATGACATTTAAAATACTTGCTTGTAAATGTTTTGGACAACCACTCACCAAAGAGGGGCTTTAATTACTAGATGAACATTGAATCAGATCAAATGAAGACAATGCTTTGAAGTAGGGTCTTTCAGGAAACTCTTAGACATGTCAAGCAGTGGCCGTTATTTGAGAATAAGAATTTGAATGATCTTTTTTGGGGGTGGGAGTACTGGGGATTAGAGACAGGGTTTCACTGCGTTGCATGGTACCTCGCTTTTACTGAGGCTAGCTTTGAACTCGCAATCCTTCTGTCTCAGCCTCCTTAGCCACTGGGGTTATAGGCATGCGCTACCACACCCGACTAGAATTTGGAAGATCTAAAGCTCTGTTCTTCTCTCATCAGTATTAGGCCTTTGTTTTTATAAAACCTAGTGCTAAGACAGACAGTAAGAGATGGGAAAGTTAAGATATCACAAAGCTCTCCTATCTTACAATATTCAGATGCTTTTCTTAAATTTCCAATGGATTCTAGCATCTAAAAAATAGATTTTGGCGGTTTTTTGCCAGTTGTTTTATTGCTTTTATGGAGGGATGAATTTTGGGGGGTCTGTATCCCCCCATTTTTATTGACATCACTTGCTTGTAGCTCACCTTATTTCTTCTTTTGGTTACATGTAGTGAAAACATTTAAAGTAATATCTAGCCTCTTAACAAATGTTTATATGTATAGTACAACATCGCTATCTATAAACATGTTACATAGAAGATCTCTATATCTTATTAATTCTTATAATTGAAACTTTGTGCTTATTGAGTACCAACTAATCTTAATTTTTAAAGTGAATTTTTTGTGATTCAATTTAAAAATCATAACATTTTCTCTTCTCAGTATTATAAGAACTTTCTGATAATTTAATTCATATCACACAGTTGTACATTGCAAACAATTTGTTTGCAATGCTGGCTTATGCAATATTGTAAACATGTTTTATATGTTATTATTTACAAAGATATTATCCTATGAGTTCCCTTTACTACCAAAGCAGGTATCAAATCTCATGTCTCCTGGTGGTACATCCTTCTTCCTGGATATCCTATCATCATTTTTTAAATTAACTGTTTGGTTCTATTGGGGCATATTCTGAAGCATTTATTTGGGGGAAAAAATGATGCATGAAATGAAAATATTTAAGAAATTGCAGTTTTGAAAATGTGTCTATTATACTTGCATATATGATGGAAAATTTGTCAATTGATTTCTCAATGGAAAGTAATTCTCTCCTAAAGTTTAAAGGCGGTACCCATTGTTTTATAATTTCCTCTATTGTTGCTAGGACAATAGGTATCCTTTTGGATCCTTTAATATGATCATTTCTCTTCCTTCCCTTCCTCCTCCCCTGTTCCAGTTTGTCTTCCTCTGTCCTCCTAAAATCTCCTTTCTTCCAGGTTACAAAATTTTATGATAGTCTCTCTTAATTTTTTTTTAATCTATAGTAAAACCCAGTTAATAGTAAATATAATTGAGATTCACCTGCTGCACCAAATTAATTGTATACAAGACTACCTTCTTTTTAAAAAATTTATTTATTTATTCTATTTAGGTTTACATGGTAGCATTTTGATTCATTGTACACAGATGGAGCACAATTTTTCATTTCTCTGGTCATATGTGATGTAGAATCACATCATACATATGGTCATATGTAAAGCTAGGGCTATGATGTGGGACTACCTTCTTTGCCCAGCATCCCTCCTCTTTATGAAACAACCATGATGTCATTTCCATCAAGAATTAGAGTCTCCTTCCCCACTTCCTGAACTTGTACTGGTCTGTGCCTTGATTTGAGCAAAAACACATAGTAGAGATGACAATGTGGATGCAGTCCTCAGGAAGCCTTATATGTTTCCAGTTCTGTCTCAGAACCCTGCCAACTCACCCTGGTAACAAGCCCAGAGCTGCCTTTTGGAGGGTGAGGGGCAACATGGAATACAGAGGAGCTAGTCCCTCTGTGGACAGCCCAGACTCACCAGCACTGCACTGTCCTCACACAGTCCACTCGAGACCAGAAGAAAAGTCTGCACACTGACTCTTGAGCTAACAAAATGCCTAACGTCTAAACCTCTCAATTTGGGGAATTTTACTATATAATACCAAAGTGATAAATATGGAATACAGTGTGAGCATCAGAAACAAAGGTACGACCCAATAATTCAAAAAGAGAATGAAACCATCATTTGACTATACAGTGACAGTGAGTCCGATTACTAGTGTTAGATTATGAATCTTACAGCCAATTTTGCTCCTGGAATTGAGCTTACAATCTGTGGATATGCACAAGTAGGGAGCAGCCTGTGCAAGGGTCTCCCAGAGAGTTGAGACCTTGAAGGTTCAAGTTGATTCCTCCTTATTGCCAAGTGTAATGCTAAAGTGCCCTAACTAAGAAGACAACATATACATCTTGGAACCTGATATCAAAACTATCAGGCAAACATCTTACCCCATATGCATTTGGTGCACACAGCTATTAGAATTCAAAAATGACCCAAATAAGTTTACAATAGGTATAGTTATAGTTGTACATGTATATGATAGTTTTCAGGTATAGTCAAAAATCAAACCAAATATTCTACCTTTCACTCAAGAACAATCAAACTGGACTCCCCAGGCATACCAAACCTTTTATTTCAAAGATGACATGGTGTTCTTTCTTCTCAGAGTCAGTGGAGGATGCTCTAGACTGATGAAGTTTCCCCACCAGGATTTCCATCTTAATTCATCTGAGAATGTGACTTCAAGCTATGGGTGGCAGGACATGTTGTCTCCTCTGTAGCACCTAGACATTTTGCCACCAACCACCTAGGATTCCAGAAGCCAACAGTGATGTCAAAATGTTAGTGGAGTCAGTGAGTAAGTAGTGCCTGAACTAGTGTTTACTTATCAAATATAATGCATAATCTATGAATATCAGCCTGGTTTGGGTCAGCTAATTTTTGAAATTGTGCATATGATCATAGGAATAATCATAGCCTAAGCAATATATGCATGTTTTAGGTTGAAAAAAAGTCTCTCACATTGCCCAGGCTGTAAAAGTAACATTCTCTCAATAAGAATGAATAGAAAAGTTCAAGGTGCTCACATGGAATGGCTCAGATTACCTTAGATGCTTTCTCTCTTTTTTACAAAGACTTTTTCCCTTTCCTGCCAACTGTACTATTATGAAGTACATTTTATTCATTTAATTACATTTCCACAAACGTCATGTCTAATGTGTGAGCATGCCAAAAATCTATGAGAACATTCCCTCTCTTGTTGTCATGCCAAGTTCAGTATAAATTAATTTTCTGAAGATCTTACCAATGTCTCATTTAACATGCTTTCCACCTAAACCTGTGGAATATAAACATACACAAGTGCTCATTCTCTATTGGGAATTTGGTTGAGCAAAGATGTCATTTTGGAAGAAACCGCTTTAATTTATTCTCTCTAAAAGGATGTTGCATTTTACCTGCTCTACTTAACTTCCAAAAAAATAACCAGCAAATTTCAAAGGAGCCCTTTCCTAAGCAAATTGCTCACACCTTCCTACTTTGCAGAAAGTCTCAGCTGAACTAACATTTTTAAGACTGTTCCCAATTCACCATTCTTATGGAACAAAATTGAATTTTTCCCCTGCCCCTCATTTTGCTATAATACTTTGGCAACTTTTACCACATGTCACTGTAATATGCTACCAAAAATAAAGTTCTGACTTGGTGACATGAAATCAATTCTGGTATTCATCACTGTTATTCTCTAATGCTCCATCCATTACACATCATGGAATATTAAATAATCAAACTTTTTTTTTTTTTTTGCCTTTTTGCCTATCTTACTTTGGCAAGATGTTTTAGTCTTTCAAGAAAAAAATGAAAGCCATGTGTTTCAAGTGGGTGCCTTTGCAGCATGATTACTGCAATGAAGACATTTTATTGTGCTAATTTTCATTAAATAAAACCCTGTTGAAAGCCAGTAGTTTTCCAAAACCCATATGATTTATGACATGCTAATGTTTGCAGAGAGACACTCTGTTTCAATTATAAAGAGTAAGTGATGCCTTTCAGAACAACTCAGTAATAATATCACCCACCACAACTTTAATTTCAGACCTATAGCACGGGTGCAAGACCTGGGAGCCTATCAACACAATTGTCAGCTTCTGTACAAATTTATTCTTCATCACCTCTATGCTATGTTTAACATCAGATGGTTATGCTTGCCAAAGACTCCAAATATGTGCTTCCAGAAGGCAGGCACTTCACAAGCATTAAACACTGGGCTTGCTATAGTTCAATATATTTTTTATAACCAGGAGGGAAAGAGAGAAAGAGAGACAAAGACGAGGGACAGAGAGGGGTAGGGGGGTAGAGAGAAGGAGCTACACCCCTAAAGCAACTGTGGATGATGGATATACTTGATGAAAATGGGCTACCTCACTATCTCCTTGATATCTTTCCCCTACACTTTGTTTGGTTTACCTCTCAATTAATGACTTTCACTTCTCCCTGAGGATCTTTACTGCAAGTGCTAATACATTAAATTAAAGTTAAATTTTTTCATTAATTTTATAGGAAAAATTATTATGTGTTCTATTCTAACCTCAAACATGTAAATTTGACATGGGTAAAAATATAGTGAATGACCAGGGAAAATAAGTTTACATAAGAAAGAAACAGCAGTTTCAAAGCACAGAAAGAGTATGTACATAACATCAAACAAAATATGGTTTATTGTACTTGCCCAAGTATTCAAAGAAGGTTTGATAGTAAGTAGTGGTTTTTGACGAGTAAGTTTGTAGGTGGTGACTTTTTGGAAGGTCTATGCTTGCTGGAGCATTCTTTTCACTGATACTGAAACCTTTTTGAACCTCGTGACTCTTTTACATTTAAATTGAAGTTTAAAATAAAATTAAAGTACAGTAGAACATCTTTAATCAAATTAAATGCAAAACATTAAAGGGCTCAAAAATGCATAGAAATAAGACATTCATACAATAACCTGAACAATTTTAGAAGACAACTTTTCATTACCTCCTCTTAGAATAAGCATACATAGCAAGTCTCCATGTTGATCCGAACATGGCATAGAGTTCTAATTCATTCCATGTGATGCCCTTTGACTGTTGTACCAAGAAAGTGAGTGTGATTTGGCCTGAAACCATTTAAGAGCCATTATGATGAAGTCATGATCTGAGTGATTCCTGTTAAATGAGACAAGCCTGTGCTTAGAGAGAAACTGTTGTCCTTGGCTTCTGCGGCTGTGCAGTTAAAACAAAACAAAACAAAACAAAAAACTTTTCTTCACCTTTCTTATGATGGGCACTTCAGAAAAATTGATGAGCTGAAACATTTAGGGAGCCCTATTCTCTATCTGGCTGGAGAAATTGGAAATTCCAGTCTGTATTTTCAGGGAGAACTATTAATCAGAAAAAAATTGCCACTGGTCATGTATGATGATTCTTGCTGATACATAGAAAAGGAAGAAAATTAATTCTAAAAATTGCCTATTATAATGGTCAAAGGGCTATAGCCAAGCAATCTCCCCTAAAATGGCATGTTAATTAATAGCATGGTGGCCAAATGATTAGAATAATGACTCATTTTAAATGCATGCCATTTCTGTTATACTAAAACATCAGGATTTTAGTTTACTAGTGGTATTAGATATTAGTTAAATCTATTCAGTAGAACAATACAATGGCATCTGAAATTATGCCTCTTTATCTCTAGAACTCCACCTTCTAAGGTAACAGGTCAAAATACAGGAAGCAAGTAAGTCAAAATCACATTTGGCAATTTAATTTTTTAATGTTCAAATAAGTTAGATTAATCTCATTTATTTCTCAAACAAAATATAGACCCCTTTGCCAGGCATGGTGGCACATGCCTGTAATCCCAGAGTATTGGGAGGCTGAGATAGGAGGATCACAAGTTCAAGGCCAGCCTTAACAATTTAGTGAGGCCTTCAGCAACTTAGTGAGACCCTTTCTCAAAATAAAAATAAATAAATGAATAAATAAATAAAGGACTGGGGATGTACCTCAGCATTTAAGCACCCCTGGGTTCAATCCTTGGTACCAAAAGACAAACAAACAAATAACAAGTTCTCATAAGCACTATTCATAAGTATTTAGTTGAACAGACTTATAATAGCTCCCCCCAACACACAGACACAGAGCAAAAGCTTTGAAAGATAAAAATGTCAAAATAAAAAAATTTCTGAAAGCCTCAAATTTCTTTCCTATAAAATAAGAATATGTATAGTACCTACCATATAGTATTGTCCTTGGAATTAAATGGCATACAGCATTAGAAGTACTTAGCACAGTATCCATTATATATCAATATCCAATAAATAGTCTTAGTCTTGTTTTTTCCTACCTCATATCATAAAATTTTATATAAGCAAGTACTTTCTATAAAACCTTGCATGACCTACTTTATCTTCAGAAAATCTTGTGCAGACTTTCTTGTCATACAATGTAAGTCTACTCCATTAAGTTTAATAACTAAAGTTATATACCGTGTATGCTAAAGTTATATACCATGTATAACTAAAGTTATATACCAAGTGTTTCCAGTTGCTAAAGTTTATTTCCAATTTTTCAATATATTGAAAACAGAAGGTTGATACAAATTCTGGTACATAAATATTTTTGTAATTGCAAAATGTTCCCCTTAAATTAATTCTTCAGATACTGCTGATCAAGGATAACTAGCACTTTTCAAGTATGTAGTATTATCAGCCTAATCTTATGTAGAATTACATTTTTTCTAGAAGTACAGTATAAGCCCATTATTTTCTTCATCCTCACCAACACTAGTGTTTTTCCTCTCCATTATTTCTAGCCAATTTTTGATATTTCAATGTTGATTATAATTTTCATTTTCTCAATTATCTGTTAGATTATACTCTTGTGATGTTTATTAGACCTTTTAATTATCTTCTTTTGTGAATTAACATTTTATATATTTCACCTATTATTTCTTATGTATCTTTGTTTTTATTTATGATGCATACACTTTTGTATGACAAATTTTAACTCATTGCCTGCTGTGTAAATATTAACTGTTGTCTCTGTGTCTTCTTTTCTGTACTATTGATCTTCATGTCTGTTTTGGTACCAGTACCATGCTGTTTTTGGTATTAAAGCTCTGTAGTATAGTTTTTTTTTTTTTTAAATTTT